>APFE031728915.1:0-69710 GCA_000404065.3 Pinus taeda | reverse complement strand
TAATTGTGCAATTACACCTCTTTGTTCCTTTTTTAGAAGCATTGTCATACCGTTAGAGTTGATTATCTTTCCCAGTTTCCCTGCAATACCCCTTAATTCAATTTCCTTTCCTTCCACAAAAAAAATTCATGAAAAGTTCTTGAAAATTAAAAGCTATTGTTCCCAAGGATTGTAGCCATTGGACTCCTAGTACAACATCAGCACCTCCCATTGGAATGGAAAGCATTGGGCTAGTCAATACATATTATGCCATGGATAGCTTAATATTATGGCACTTTCCAGAGAAATTTATTGTTCCTCCATTTGCAACCATCACTTGACACTCTGGTGCTGTATATAAGAAGAAATTCAATTCTTTTGCTACCTTACAATGAATAAAATTGTGGGTACTTCCTGAATCAATCAACACTATTACCTTTTTCTTCTTGATTTGTCCTTCTATCTTGATGGTTTGAGGAGTGGTAATTCCTGCCAATTCATTACAATATATGGTTGGATTCATTTCTTCTTTATCTAGGCTTTGTTCCTGGAGTATATCCTCTTCTTTTGTCCTTTCTTTCTCCTTTTCTTCTTCGCCTTCACAATCTATGTAGAATAATTTCTTCTCAGCACACTTATGACCTTTAGTGTATTTGATATCACAACTGTAACAAAGCCCTCTTGCTCTTTTTTCTTCCAATTGTTGTGGTGTCAAGCTTATAGGTTTTGGAAGACTAGGGGCAACAACACTTCCATCTTTATAGTTGTGAGTGGTATGTTTCCTGGTTTCCATAATTTTGCTTTCCATTTTTCTTGCTAACCTGAATGCCTTCTCTAATGAATCAGGTTCCCACAGGCGAACATCATGTTGGATATTATCCTTTAAAGACCCTATGAACACATCAATCCTATGCTCCTCTGGAATATCTTTTACCCTTATGTTCAATTTTTGGAACTCCTCAATGTGCTCCATTATTGAACCCTTTTGTTTGAGACTTATCAATTGGCTAAAAAAAGTGTTGCTTTTTGTATCCTCATAATGTGCTATCAATTCTTCCATAAAAATTGCCCAAGTGATAAATTGTTTATGAGAGCAAAGCCATTGATACCATACAAACTGATTTGGTTCCAAATATAAAGTTGCCATACGTACCTTTTGTGTGTTTTGCACATTATTGAGATCGAAAATTTGCTCCATCTGTAATATCCATGTTGCGGGATCCTTGCCATCAAACTTCCTCATATCGATTTTTGGAATATGGTGGGTCTTCGATCCAACATTAGAGTCTATGAAATCATGATTAACATTTCTTTTGTTCTCATCATGAGTTTCCTTTACTACCCTTTCACCGTTAGTAAGAATTTCTTGTAGAAACTTTGTTAAATCTGTCTTCAAATCTGTCTTCAAATCTTCCATGCCTATCTTCAAATCTTCCATGCTTGTCTTTAAAAAATCCATCTTAGCTTCTACATATTTCTTTAAACCATCCATCTTAGATTCTGTTGATTTTTGTGCAAGTGACACTTGTTGCACTTGGTCTTTTAATTTTGATATATCATGTCGCATTTCTTCCTCTTCTTCATGAGTCATGCTAGATCTTTCAGGTTTCCTACTAGGTGTTTGCATTTTCTTTCCTTGAGGCATCAATTACCAATAATAATGCTTTACTATGCCCTTTTAATTCCTTCAAACTAATTTTTGAAACCAAGCTTATGCAAAAATTTTAAAAAAACTACACACCTTTTTTCACTTTGTAGGAGCTTAATATTGAATCTGATGTATCTCTGTAATTTCAGATCATCTAGTTCTGAAATTGAGACCTAGCCCTCTACATCCTCTTTCCAATGCCACCAGTCTAATCCAAATTGGATTCTCGAGGGAAGAGTTATGCCAAATCTCCCACATTGACCTGATTATAGACTAGTTCAGTAGAGCGAACTTGTACGACGTGCCATGAGTCACTATTTCAACCTTTAGCTCTAAAAGCTATATAGAAGAAACTACAGCATGTCCTCTTTCTGTAACTTTTTATGAAATTTCAATCCGATGCGCAGAGAAAAGGTTATACCGATTTTCCCCAGGTCACCTGTTTGGAATGTAATTCAGGAGTCTGCAAAAAGACCAACTTCCTCAGATCATATCTCCACCAATATAGCGCGAAATGCTCTAAAATTCGGACCCAAGCTGCAATGTGAAGTCTTCTCAAATGGGTTTTTTTTCAACTTCTGAAATGTCGTAGAAAAAAGGTTATAGAGAAAATTCCACGACGACCTGTTTGGAGCAGCGAAAGCCTAGAATCCAAAGCTCTAATACCAAATGTTATGTAACCAGCTCAAGAAAAAATTAGAATAGGTAGATCAACACCTTAAAATTAAGCCTCTTCATGGGGGCAACCTCCTTTACATTACATAAATGAACAATTTTTGGATGATTCAAATGACAAAACCTCCTTTCTATATAGAGGAGTCTAAGGAGTCACAATATAACCCAGCCGACCTAACAATAATAATATAAAGCCACAAAAATAACACTAGAGGGATTCTATGGGGCACAGTAATAACAATATGGTGACAATAGGGGCACAACAATATTAATAAGCGGTACAACTACCATATTAATGGGGCAATCACTAGTATTATAGGGACCCAACAAGCCTTCTTTCTTTTCTACTTCTTCCCGCTGCCACTTTTCTTCTTCTTCTTTTATCCCTTCTAGCATCCCTAGGAGTAGTGGTGGACTGCGTTTTAGGCATATCCAATTGACCTTCAACCTTTGCATTGATTTCTTATACATAGGTGTCCTGTTGTGTGCCTCTCTCAACCTTTGAGGGGAGTGATATTCTGTTATCTTCAAGCTCTGTGGTAGTGTGTTCCATCTCCCTAGGCAGCCATGTATACTATCATCTCCTAGCAGCCTAAACGTATCCTCAAAATGTGAAATTTCTTTCTCTTTGGCAGAAATATATCTAGGTGCTAGCTGAGGATCATTTGCAATCAAATTATGGGAACTGATTAGAGCCATGTGTTTGATTTTTCAACCTTGATGAAAAGACGTTCATTTTGCTCTCTGGCCAATGTTCTTTTCATCTCTGCAACTCTTCACTCATCATGGTTCATCCATGATGTCAAAGCCATTAATTGTAGATCTCCTAGCTGGGCATTAGGGTCCCAAACATTCATGTCTGTGAGGGCCATGTTGTGCAATTAAAACTCAGCCATTTTGGCCCTATCCTCTAGTGTACTTTGATCACAAAGATCAATAAACTGCGAGTAGTCCTGGAATGGCGTGGTGCCCCTTTTTGCTAGTGTTTTAATATGAAATTGCAACCATTATTCGTTGAGGTAAAGAGAAAAGTTTAGTTGGAATATTACATCGGATGGCCTCCAATGAGAGGCTAGCCATACATGCTAGTTGGTTCTCTCTTTCTTGCAGCTATCCCCTTAGCCATGCATTTTCTCTCTCAAGTTGACTTCTCATGTTTGCTTTTCTATCCCTTAAGCCACTTAACTCTTTGCCCATTTCTTTGAGTTTCTCTTCCATGTGCCCAATGTCTTCCACCCCTTTTGACTTGGCTATTTGCATCCATCGATGGGTTTTGGCCCTCTCCTTATCAAGTTCGAAAAAAAATGGGATGGCAAATTTTTGAGATATTACCCTACCTCCTTCAATAAACTAGTAATAGGAGTCCAGGTTAGGTGGGGGGCTTAGTTCCTTTGTCTCTAGTTCTTCTTTTTTTGTTTCTTGTTGCTCCCCTACCTTGCTTTCCAACTTTTGTGCTTCCTGTAGTTTCAGCAAAGTATCCTGTAGGACTACTTTTTCTTCATGCAGGTTTTGTTGTGGATCCTGTAGGATGGCCTTACCGTTTGAGGAAGTTGATCTAGTACTAGGCCTCCTTACATAGGTGATTGGTGACTTAGGGGAAGGAATTTTGTCCCTTTGTGTAGGGGAATATTCAATCTCAATGGAAATTTTTGTTGATCTTTGTGGCTTCCCTTGTTTGATTCTTGTGCTCTTTTTTGTTCTTAGATATAGTGGGGTTTGCCTCCTTCTTTTTCCCTTTTGCTTGATTTGGGTGCTAGAGTAGTGAGGGAAACTGTTTCCTCCTTCTCATTGGCCTTTGGAGACACCCTAGGTGGATCCTCCTTGTGTTCTTCCCTTTCGGTTTCAATGCCTCCTTCCTCTCTATTTTACCCATCTTCTTCCTTTTGTGGTTCTTCATCATCTCCATCAGTTTCTTCCTTAGTTTCCTCCTATGTTTCATCATCATCCTCCTTCTCTTCTCCCTCTTCTTCTTCTGCTTCATCGTGTTCCTTTGTGTCAGCTTCTTCTTCATCCCTCTCATCCTTATCTAGCTCGGTATCTTCTTCTTCCTGTTTTTCCTCCTCGTCATTGACAGAAGGACTAACATCATAAGTGAGGGTTTTGATGTCATCCTCTGTTGGAATGTCTCTAAAAATCGACCATGTTATAGGGATTTTGAGGTTTTGGAGGGAATCCTCAATGAGGATCCTAATCAACCCATGCTGATCCAATTTTTGCGAATTCACTTCCTTCAATTTTTTGCTGGAGTCTATGAGTGATTTCATCAAGAAATTGGGTATGCTGAGTCTTTGGTGAACTGGTGTTTCTACCCCAAATCTTAATTCCTGAAGGATTCTAAAATGGTAGCCATAAACAACACTATATCTACCCTCACATGAGATATATTTAATGAGTTGGTAACCTAACTCAGTCCATGGGTATGGCAGACTGTCCCTCCTTACTCCATTTTTGTCCTGAATGTGTTCTTCACCTTCTAAAAGGAATTTCCTTTTTGCCACTTGGATATCTCCTTTGTCTTCATTTCTCCATGGAATTCCTAGGGGAAGCATGGTGACCCTACTAATGAACTTTAGGGGAGATCTATAGTGACACCTCGAACTAAAACAGTTGCATGGATTCTGTTGTGTGGAGTGAGGGAATGAGAGAATTCCTGAGCCACCTCATCATCATACCCTGTAAATTTTTCGAAAAACCCCATCTAGTTGTGTCTTGTAAAGATTTCAAGCACCTCGGGGTGTTTTTGTATCCTCACAGTGTTTGTGGGCTCTCTCCTATTAAACCCTCTTGTCATATTGCTTTTGAAGCTTGAGGAAGAAATGAGAGGGTTGACACAATTTTTTGTAAATGCAAAAGAAAAATAGAGTTGACTGTGTATTTAATTCACCTCTCACAGTTGCTAAATTCACTAGATTTTAGAGTATTTATGGTTCATTTGTTTGTAAATCGGAATGGAATTTTAGAGCTTACCTCTGTAGAATGGTAGAAGTGGACAATTCCCATGATATCCCCTCTTGAACTCTTCTCTGGCTATATTGTAGACTGCCTCTGTTTATCCTGTAGACTGATCCTATAGACTGTATCGTGTAGATTGTATCTTGTAGGAATTCCTATGCATGCTCCTGTAGGAATTCCTATGCAGAATGATGGATCCTTGCTTCTGGTGCGTAGCCAGAGTTATGAGAGCAACTTGACTGAGGGAGTTTCGAGGAGGTGGAATGCATGAATGCATGTGAACGATGTTTTATTTCCCTTTATGGGGTTTCGAGGTGAGGTGGTGTGTTGGCAACAGAGGTACGTTTCCATTTTTGAACCACTAGTCCCCACTACCACCTCATCATTTCCCACTCCTCGTAATCAATTCCCACCTCGTAGATCCGTAGTTTAACCACTTCTTGTCCTACGCCTCCTTTGTCTTTGATTTGGCTGTAGCCACGTGTGAGAGGACACCCGGTTTTGCATGTGTTGACTAAACAAAGGTGGCCAAGTAAACTGGCCGCCTTTTTAGTTATAAACCAACTATCTTGTAACCCTTAAAATTTTTGATTAAATGATGCATATGAGTGAGCGAGCGGGATACTTACCTGTGGTTTCGATGCCATGCTGCAATTGTCAAAGATCAGAGGTGGTGCATTGTTTATTTTCTACATGCCATTCTTCTTCCTCCTCTTACTATCTGCTAATGGTTTATTGGCTTTTGCAGGTATCTGTGACTGAATATCTGATGTTGCTGCTGTTGTGGAGCTCATGGATCATCCTAGTGAAGACTTGTAGCTAGTAATTGGCATTCTGTGGGATAGGCTACTACAAGATTTCCTACAGGATATCCTATAGCTACTTCTCCCTCGTAATTCTTTAATCATGTTGCTAGCTGAGGCTATGAGGATGGTGTAATGAATGGACAGAGGGAGTAGGAGTGTGTGTAGAGCAAAGGACACTCAGTTAATGCTCTTACTTCTCTCTGTTTTGCATTTTATTGCCTTTTCTATAACTGGCAGAAACTGTTGAAACTGATCTTTTTTTGTTTTCAATGGTGGGTGCAGGGATGACGATGATGGACAAGGTGAGGTGTTATATCATGCCTAGGATGAATTTTTGGGACCTAAGAAACCTACCATGTGCCCTCAGATTTCTTCCTGTAGGTTTTCCAGGCCACTCTAATTCCTATAGGATCATCTTGTAGGTTTTCAGGGGACCTATAGGAATACAAGGGTTCTTGTAGAAAACATAGTCTTCTCATAAATCAAACCAATGGAGTGGAGAAAGGATAGAAATGATGGAGGGATGCATGGTAAGGAGTGGAGGAGATGAATATGTGTGAGGCAGGGTTCCCTTTGGATCCTCCTTTTTCTCCTTGATTGTCTTTCTCGCCCACCTGCAAATAACATTTATCTCTTTTTCTCTCCTCTTTTTTTTTTTGCAAATCAACTGGGCCACCTCAGAGAGGTTTTCACCCTAGCTATTTTCCCTGGGCACATTAAGGGAGGTTTTCACCCATGGATCTTCTTATTCTTTTTTATATTTTTTTTTTCATCACTGGGCCACCTCATGAGGTTTTCAACCCAAAGATGGGACTTAGGTGCCTCATGGAGGTTTTCACCGGAGTCCTTATTATTTTTTCATTTTTATTTTTCAGTGACTTGATGAGGGATGAGCTGGAACCTTCTCCACCATCATCACCATTTTATTGATATTTTCAATGAACTCTTGTTTTGATAAAGGTCTCTTGTATATTTTCAATCGGTGCCCATTAACAAGCAACAAAATAGCTTCTTCATCTATAGTTCTGATTTGCACTGAACCATTATGATGGCATCTTTCCACAACATAAGGTCTGAGCCATCTTGTCCTTAGTTTTCCCTTGAAGTCTTTATACCTAGAATCATATAACAATGCCCAATCTCCCTCCTGGAATTACTTCTCCTTAAAATGTTTATCATGTCAGATCTTCCTCTGAAGTTGAACTATCTCTGTATGTAGGAAGGCCTGCATTCTAAATTCATCCAAGCCATTCAATTAGAACAATCTCTCTTTCTGTGGATGACTGAGATCCAAATCTAGTTGGGCTGCCATTTTCAATGTGTTATATTCAAGCTCAATGGACAACAATGCATTTTTCCCATAGACCAGCTCATAGGGTGTAAACCTAGTGGTTGTCTTCCATGTGTATTATAGGCCCAAGTGGCCTCAACTAGTCTCTCTTCCCAATCATTCCTACTGCTACTCACTACCTTGGTTAAGGTGCCCTCCAGTGCCCTATTGATCACCTCCACTTGCCCATTAGCTTGTGGATGATAGGGAGTGGAGGTGCTATGCTCAATTTTGTGATGGCTTAGCAGTTCCTCAATCGTGTTGGAGGTAAACTGGTTGCCTTGGTCTGTGACTAGCTCTCTAGGGTACCCAAATTTGGAGAATACATTCCCCCTTAGGAAATCAACCACCTTCTCTTCTGTTGCTACCTTAATTTCCTTGGTTTTTTCCCATTTAGTCAAATAATCAGTGCACAGAATAATGTACTGTTTTTGCTTTGAAGTAGGGTTGATATGCCTAATGAAGTCCATGCCCCACTTGTCAAATGGCTCGAAATTCACTTGAGGCTATAGGGTCATTTCATCTCTTAGAGTAGGCTTTCCCATCCTTTGGCACCGGTCACACTGACTAGTGTATTTTTTCACATCCTAATGAAGAGTGGGCCAATAATAGCCTACTTGTAAAAGTTTGAACGTTGTCCGCTTTGCTAGAAAGTGACCTCCACAAGTACAATCATGCCAGGTCATAAGGATGTCAAAAGTTTCATCTTCCCTTACACACCTTCTCAAGATTTGATCCGGGCCAAGTTTGAAAAGATTGCCCCACTTCAGGTGAAAGGGGCGCTTTTCTTGACTATCTTGCTCTTTTCTTTGGACGGCAAGTTTGGTGGGAACTGTTCTGATACCAAATAATTTTCTATATCAACAAACCATGGAGAGAGAACTGAAGGAGCAAACAAGTGTTGATCTAGTAACTAGTCATCCCCCATTTCTTCTTCACCTACAGGCAGATTCAGCCTAGATAAAAAGTTTGCAACAACATTTTCCTTACCAGGATTATCAACAATGGTTACATCAAACTATTGTAATAAAAGAAACCATCTTATAATTCGAGCATTCACATCTGGTTTGTTCATTAAATATTTGATTGCAACATGGTCAATATGCACAAATTTTTGATAGCCTCTAATGTAATGCCTGAATTTGTTTAATGAATGCACAACAACTAGGAGTTCCTTTTTAGTCACTGTATAATTTAGCTCAGCCTTTGACAAGTTATTACTGATAAAATAGATGGAATGTAGCAGTTTTTCCTCTATCCGACCTAAGGATGCTCCTATGGATTTGTGTGAGGCATCAACATGAATTTGAAAGGCGAGGGCCCAATTTAGGCCTCAGAGAATTGGTGCAGTGATTAACTTACCCTTTAGAATGTCTAAGGCCTCTTAACAACCTTTTGACCATATAAACTCAAAATCTTTGGCCAAAAACCCAAATAAAGGAGATGCAAACTTGTTGAAGTCCTTTATGAACCTTTGGTAGTATCCAGCTAACCCGAAGGAACTCCTAACATCTCTCTGCTTTTGCAGAGGTGGGACCCTTTGGATGATTGCTACTTTTTTCAGGTCCACCTATAGTCCTTGTTGAGATATTGAATGACCTAGCACGGTCCCTTCAGTCATTAAGAATTCACACTTTTCAGGACTGAGAGACAGGTTCATTTCAATGCATCTGAGTGTTACTTTTCCTAGGTTAGTGAGGGCTTCTTGAAAATCACAATTGTAAGGTGTAAAATCATCCAAATAAATTTGCACTGCATCATGTACTAATTCAGCGAAAATACTCAAGACTACTCTCTGGAAAGTGGCAGGAGCATTGCATAGGCCAAAAGGAAGGACCCTATAGGTAGAATTACCCCAAGGACAAGTGAATGTGGTCTTATCCTAGTCTTCTAGGCAGATTTGGATTTCATTTTAGCCACTGTATCCATCTAGGAAAGAAAAAATATTTTTCCCTGCCAGGCCATCTAGCACTTGGTAAATGAAGGGTAGGGGAAAATGATCCTTCTTTGTGGCTTTGTTCAACTCCCTGTAATTGACACAAATCATCCACTTACCATTTTTCTTTGGAACTAACACTAAAGGGGAGACCCGCTTACTGTCGGAGATAGGGCAAATGAATCTCGCATCTAGCAGTTTTTGTAGTTTTTCTTTGACTATATCTTTAAGAGCTAGATTCATCCTCCTTTTTGGTTTCCGGACCCGCTTGCAACCTTCCTTGATATATATGTGGTGAGTACACACTAAGGGGTGTACTCCTTTCATTTCCTTGTAACTCCAAGTGAGGGCTTCTAGGTTTTCTTTTAACATGTTGCATAGCTTTTCCTCTTCGAGAGGAGAAAGGGATGGATTAATTTTCGAGGTTTTCTTTGGGTTGAATTCTATTGTTTTGACAAGGAGTAGGTTGGAATCGGCCAAGCATAAGTCAATTAGATGATTGGTCTGGGTTTCCCTTACTTCTTCTTCTAATGGTAACGAACCAAGAGTTGGATTTTGGAGCAGGTGTTCAATCAAGTCATCCTCATCTTGCTATCCTCCTCCCATGGTTGCTTCTAAAGCATAAAGTTGGGTAGCATAACTCTCATCTTCTTCCTCCTCCTCCAACCATAAAGGTAAATCATGCACTAGAGAAAGTTGAGGAGGAGGGTATAGGACTAACTGCTTGGACATATGCCCGTTCTTGATGGTCATATTCACAGCTCTACAGCTAATGTAAGCATTGGCTGGGGCCAACCATGGCCTCCCAAGGATGAGAGGATAACTAGTGATCTTAGCTTTAGGCTGGAGAACTAGAAAATATGTAGGGTACTCCCAAGAGTCAATGGAGACCATGAAATCCTCCACAATTCCCTTAGGGGTGACTGTGGAATGATCTGCAAGTTGCAGAACTATTGTAGTATTCCTCAATGACCCTTGGAGGTTGAGTTTAAGCATGGTGTCCTTGGTCATCACATTAATGGCAGCCCCAAGATCGATTAAAGTGTGTGGGACAATGGTGCCGTTGATGTGCACATCTACTACAGGGCTTCCAGTGTCTAAATATTTCAGATATATTACTTGACCCAACATTAAGTTAGACAACTGCCTAATGACATTAATGGTAGGGGAATCCCTTTTTCTTCTTCCTAGATTCTTGAAGCAATTCTTTCTTAATCAAATTATTGTAAATGGGAACATCTTTTGTTGCGTGGAGAAGGGGGATCTTTACACATATTTTTCAATTCTCACAGAAGTTCAATTTCTTCTCAGGTAGGCTGGAGTGGTTGGGCTAATCTCTTAGGAAAGGGTGGATTTACATCATGGTTGCTTTCCTCTCTTTCTTCCTCAACCTCCCTATGTGGAAGGGGAGGTTTGTTATTTGGGAGGACTCTCCCAGATCTTAGGTTAATCTCCTCGATTTCCATAGCATAAGTTGGATATGATGTATCTCCACTGTATACTTGTTGAGCCTGCCTATTGTTCGAGTTCAAATTTGGCTGGGCAAGCATCTGGGGTTGCTTGGGTGGAGTAGAGTGTAGGAGTTGTGGTTGGGTAGGTGGTGGAGGCAATAGAGTTGGAGAATTGTTGTATTGGGGCCTCCACCCCTGGAGTGGTGTATTCCACTGAGGTTGTGGTAGAGCGTAAGGTTGAAATGGTTGGTTGGCTGGCTGGGAATGATACTGAAATGCATAGGACCAAGGAGGGGGTGTAGACCAAGAAGGAGGAGTAGGGGTTCCCCAAGAAGGTATAGTTGTGGTTTGGTTAGGGTTGTAATATGCATAGGATGACCCTTGCAGGCCTGCTAATATGGTATAGCCCTAGGAGGCCTCCTGTGGTTAATGTAGCAAACTTGCAGAGTGACCCCTTCAGCTCCTTGATATACAACTTTGAGTCCAGGTAATGAAGGGAACTTATCTGTGAAGTGGTTCTCTTCATAGAGCGAGCAAATTTCAATACAATTCAATGGACATTCATTCCTAGGATGCCTCCTGGTGCATCTAGGACAAAAGATGGCCAAGGCTCTCCCTACTTCTGCTTTCTGAATTTTGATGTTCATGGTGTTGATTTGCAAGGAAAGGGTTCGTAGCATCTCACTTTTGAAATCTTCCAGCATATTTCCAATTTCACCCTTGATGTATGAGTTGGAAGATGATGTACTGGCCATAGGTTGACTAACCATATTCTTTTTCCTAGTTGCCCTAGAATGGTTTCTAAAGACAGTATTGATATCCTCATAGGGTAATGTGTAGATATCTCTTCCTGATAAGAAGTGTAAGGTATCTAGAAGGTCTTCTCTTACTCCCCTGAGCAGGACCAACTTTAGTGACTCAGGTTCAAGTGTGCACCTGGCCCTTTTGTAACTGAGCTGGAATATTTCTTCATAGTCTTCTAAGGATTCATCTTTGCCTATGGTTGTCCTGAAAATTTATTCTTTAGTATCCTTTGAGCTACAGTAGTCCCAATATTTTTTGTTAAAATTCTGCTACATCTGAGCCCAGGTTGAGATTCTATCTGTAGGTAAGCCCATCAACCAGCACAATGCTGCATCATTGAGTGTAGAAGGAAATAGTTTTAACTTTTTCTCATCATCCGTATAGTCATAGGTTCGGCATATAACAACAAAATCAAATATGGAAGTGTCGAGGTATTCTATGGTCAGACCATGGAAATGTGGTAAGGTAGAGGGGCTTATATTCTTCATCTTAGTGTCCTCGTTGGTTTCCTTGATGGGGAAGGCACCCTCAACTCTTTCTCTATTTCCTCTATCATTTTGGTTTTTAGCCATTGGTACAGTAGGAATGGGTTCCTCTTCTTCTTCTTCCCATGTAGGTTCTTCAAATATGTCAGGTTGCTCACCTAAAGCTTCCTCTAGTTCACAGCCATCAAAGAAGAGAGATGGTTGGTTGTTGGATGCAGTGGGGGTATTTAGCAAAAATTTCCCTAAATTGTCCCTATTCCTACGAGGCATGAAAAGAAATGTTTTTGGGTTCATTTTGTAATTTTTTATTTTTATTTTTAAGCTAGAAAGTACTTTGTAGAAATTAAATTGTTGATTGAATGAAAATCACTGACATAATCAAAAAGCTACTTGCTGAATTGAAATTCTACTTGCAAAATGGAAAGGAAAGTAGATAATGAAAAATGAAAGAAAGGAAGCTACTAGATTGCTTTTGGAGAAATAAACTAATGGAAAAAAATTGAAGACAAGAAGTAGAAGAAAAGAAAGCACAAATCACATTCTACTCAGACACCTCCCTATAAACGGCGCCAAAAAGTGATGAATGCCAGTATTGCAACACGGATGCTGCAACCCCTAGTCTACCAGCTTTACTTATTAACTTGGGGTTCGTACAAACTTGGAGGTGACAGTGCTATATGCACAAGTAAAAGTGAAGGTCCTGCCTCTTTTCATTATTTGTCCTGCGAGAGACCCCAGAGGTTCTAAGCCAGACTTCTATAGAGTCAGAAGAAGCTTCATCCTTTGATGGAAGAAGAGAAAATCTACTCTGAGAGAGCTACTCTACTGTAGTAATGAAGAGAACAATATGTAATGCTAAATCACACCATATCCTAATTAATCCTGTAAATCGTTATACTAAGTAGGATTGCTAAATCAACACTAAACAAATTCTACAATCTAAGCTGCAGAAGTAAAGAGAATCAAACCATACTAATGTGTAAGCAAGAAAACTAAACTAAATCTATTTTCACTTTTTTAGTTTTTTTAGGCAAAATCAAGTATGCAATTTAATTTTTCTTGTGGATGTGACAGGTGGATGGAAGGTGGTTGATGCTAGCTAGAAGGCGTATGTACTGGTTGGATGGTGTGGAAGGGTCCTAGGAGGATTTTTGTGACTTCCTTGAGGTTCCCCATCAATTCGACCTCAAAACAGGCCGTTTCAGGAAAACCTACAGGATGTACTAGAAACCTACAGGATGATCATATAAGAATTATAGGAAACCAACAAGATACAACCGAGAGCTAACTATGAAGTGTTGGAGCTGTTTGGAAGCTTGGAAAAGGTGTGTGATGGGTGGGATGGGGTGTTAAAAGGTCTAGGAACACTAAGGAGTCAATATCCAAGAGAAGAGATGGCTAGATGCGCTCAATGTATCTAGGGTCATTTCAATGAAAAATGACAAAAAAACTAGTGAGGGTGATGGTGGAAGAAGAGATGGCTAAGGTGGATGAGGTGGAAGGTGGCTGCTGGTGATGAAGTCCGCGTCTCCTCCTAAAGTTCCTGTTGTGCTTAAAACATTTGTGTCTTCCATGAACTATGCAACAAGATACATCTTCAGAAACTAGAAATGCATGAATCAATTGCCCATATTGTGCATGAAGAAAGTGCTGAAGGGAATGAAAGAATGAGTGAGATCTTATTGTAGAAACAAAGTAATCGAAAAATATGACAATGAAATGAACTAAATACTGAATCAAGACAACAAACTTCAAATCTCATGCAAGAATTAGAAATTTGTGTTTTTGGGGTTGTTGAAGGGTCTCTTCCTCAAGTCATGTTCCTAGAGGGACGAAGTGAGGCTGAGACACCTGTTGACAACCTTATGGTGATCCTTTCATCTCCTTTCTAACCAGCTAATTGAAAGAAGGTACAAATGGAAGCAAACTAACATACAACCAATCTAATCTACACTGTCGTAATGGAAATGCAGCTACTAAGCAAACGAACAATTAAAATATGAATCTATGCTAACATACATGTACAATAAAGAGGATCATTGGCTACAAGGGTTAGGCCCTAACCTAAGAGCTTCGTCCCTCTAAGTTAACTCAATGCTGGCTCAAAACAAAACTCATTTTTATTATCAAAATAATGGATTACATAAAAAACTATCAGAAGTCTTGCAGCTCGAATATAGAGTAGAGTTTTAAAATAAAAAATTTGAATCCTCCTGAGGTCCTAGGCCTCTCTACTTATATATCTAAAGTCTCCAATGAAATCCTTAAGATTAGGGAGACTCGACTCCCAAAATCAATATAAACTGGTGCTCTCTATCTTTCACTTGCTCGACTATCTTCTAGTCCTCATGATTTGTCTATTTGCACTCTGAGTTGATGGAGGAATATTTGAATGGAGGGGTAGTAAATGAGGAGGATTTTCCTCCTATAATTCCTCTCACTTTTCCCATTCGAGTTTTGACAAAGGTATTTTCCAAAATTCCTTGCTTTATCCTTTAATCCTGCATTAAATGCACATTGCACCACAAAGCAAAATATCGAACTCTAACTCATCTCATAAACAAAATATAATCAAAAGTATGCAATAAGTTATGAAAATAGTTGTTTTCACTAAGCTAGGAGGTGAATTAAGGCCCATATAGTTACGCAATTATGAGGCTCATCATGAGGGAGGGAGGGATAAATGTGATTGATAAATTTAATTAAAGCCCCTCCTCCCTAACCACAAATTCAAGAGGGTTAAAGGCCTTTATTTGTTAATAAATTTTATGGAATCCGTCCATCACCTCTTGCTTTCTAGCACCCTATACATGACTTGAAG
The DNA here is from genome assembly GCA_000404065.3 of Pinus taeda. Lineage (NCBI taxonomy): Eukaryota > Viridiplantae > Streptophyta > Pinopsida > Pinales > Pinaceae > Pinus > Pinus taeda. The sequence goes on along the minus strand of APFE031728915.1, from coordinate 54,823 downwards.
TCTCTAATACCATAACTCATATTTATTCTTTCCTTCTATATAACTATTCTCCACTTGTTAAGGTCACATTACCTATGAGTTCTCCTCATGTTACTCCCACTTCACCCTAAGGCATTGTTTGTATGACCATGAGTTCACATAATTGACCCGAGTTCAATCCAACTATCCTTCTTATACCACTTGATTAAATACCTTTAGGGTTGAATTTGTCTACTCCAATATTGTCTTAACAATCACGTACCATACCTTAAACCATGGCATCTCATGTCAATGATATGGTACTTGAATTCCAATCAATTCATTATAATATATTTTTGTCTGTATCACATGGACGCACCCACTAAAATCACTAGTAGCAATCTACCCTACACTTACCCTTTTCCATGTATGATTTAGTTTCACAACCTATAATGCTTCATTTGCAATTTCTTAGCTCCTTGAATATTGTCCAACCTACCACTAAACCATGTAGTTTTAGTTAATAACTAATATTGTTGTTGTTTGGTTTTTTTGACTTAAGTAAAATGGTGTCTTTATAGATAAAGTGAGAGATTTAGATAACAAGGAATCTTCTTACCCCCAAATTTGAGAGGGTCAATAACCTTTCTTTGTTAATGATTTTTAGGGAATCCCTTTTTTAGTGCCTTACACTTGAAGTATCCAATTCCGCTTAACCCATATGTATCTTTGAAGGGTTCACTTGATTCAAATACAATTGTTCCTTCCAAAAATGTCAAACATTCCTATACAAGATAATTCCTATTATCCTTTGCTGAATGGGACAATTGCAATAATCAATAAAGTGGGTTTGATTCTCATATTCGAATATATCATCTCATGGAAGTAGTAAATACTCTAGCATATTCTTCAACAAGAGGCTTCATTCATAGAGTCAATGATGGAAATGGAGAAGCCCTTCAAAAAATTCCATAATGGCGAAGAGCTCGAGGTAACCCAGGGGGTGTTGTGCCTTCTCAAGGTTCTAAATAGAGTGACTAAGGTGGAACATCCTTTACTGACAACTGCTCTTCAAGAACAAGCCCAAATTGGGGGGAGAATCATTCATGGAGCAACTATGACAAGGTTGGACAGTTCTGGAAGTTAGGGAAGGTGGGAACATAGATCAGGAAGCAATGACAAAGAAAGGGATCGTCCATGGAATGATCGAGATACACTGGAACAAGAATTTGGAAGGAAACTTCATGGCAGTGACTGTATCACCTGACATGGAATGGATTCTAAACATGATGGCCTTTTAGGAAGCGGGGCTAGTCCAAGATTGTCAAAGTCAATAGGAGGAGCCATCATCCCAAATAATCAGGGACGTGATCGACATCATTCTGGTTGAACTAATCATGCAAATGATGCATATCAGTTGCTTCATTCATCCAATGTTGGTAGTCATTCATGATAAGAAATAGCTGACTTCCATAACGATGAAACTTTTGGTATTGATGAGATATCCAATCAAGAAAAAATTGAATAGGACAGAAGACGAAGAGATTTTTTCAAGTTGTCGAGGAAGGAAAAACAGAAGGTGCTTCAGGAGAAACATAAACTTAATTCTTGGAAGCAAGTTTAATATCATGCATGTCAATTGGGAAATACTTATAATATGAAGTATGATGAATAGTTTCTTTTGGAGGATGGGGAGAAATTTGAAGATAACTCAACTAATCTCCCTTTACCAGATTAGTCGAGATCTGTTGCATCTACCAAAACTACTTTGGATGTACATTCAGTGCCTACAGCACCAAGACATTTGGTACCTCCAAGATTTTCCAAAATTTGCTTAAAAAAAGCATCACTGTGAAAGTTACCGATAAAGAATTTACATTAGAGGTTGTTGATACTAAAATGGCCAAATTTTTCGGTGATGCTACGAAAGCCAATACCACTTTGGATGGTAAAGGAAACCAAATGAAAGAGGGGCATCTAAGCCAATCAACCATGATTACGAGTAAGTAGGAATCATAGGTGTCAAATTAGGAGATTTTTGGTTTATTAGCAATTGTTGGAGATGACAGGGGTCAACTATAGGTGTCAGGCAATGTTGATTGTTATCAAGGCATTGGAAGCTTAGATGCAGATCCTAAATTAATGGAAACTGATAGAACTCTCAGCCTACCAGAAAGTGAACATGATGGTTGGAGTCTAGGACTTGATAATATTCTAGATTCAAAGAGAGTGATACAAGATGAGGCAAGAAGAAATTCCAGTAAAGAAACACTAGAGAATATTCTAGATAGGATGTTTGGGAAGGCCTCTGATGATTTTGATAAAAAAGATGTTTCCATTCCAAATTAGTTTGAATTAATCAATGGTGACAACACAAGGGCCCCCAAAAGTTCCATGTTACAGTAGAGGAGAAACCTAGTGATGACATATCTATTCGAGATGCTTCAGATATATTATCCTTATTATCAATGAGTGAAAAGGTTTTTATTCCAACTACTCTCTCTAAAGAGAGAAAATTAGTACATGATGTGCCAATTAGTCCATTGAGCTCTATTTTTCCTCTTTGGAACCAAGGCAGGGTGCTCCCAATGCCTACTAGGCCATCCTTGGAAGATGTTGATAAGGTTATGGCAGTTACTATAAAACCAAATGTTCGTGATGAAATTGGTAGATTCCATGTGCCTGGAAATTAGGAAGAATATTCCTTGGATTTACAATTCAATACTGATGCTTTTGATTCCTTAAATAAGAAAGATCATCAATATCCCAATTCATCTTAGTTTTGAGGGATGGTCCTCACTCGTGAAGACCTGGAACAATCCATTATTGCTGAAGCCAGTGAAAGTGTTTCCAAAGTGTTTCGATGTTTGATAGACTCAGAGAATGTAGTGAAGTGTGTGGATGAATATACTCTTCATACCTTGTGTGTGGCATCTGCATTGGAATTCCTACTTTCCTATGATTCTTCCTATCACAGGGGGAGCAACTCTCGCAATCCATTTTTGTACTGGACAATTTCTGATTATGCTCATGCATATCGATGTGGGTGGACCACACATTATGATGTAAGTAATTGCACATATTCCTTCTTGATTACTTAGAATAGTTTAATAATACTAAAGGTTCTATATACATGTAAGGTTATTGACTACATCATCTCAACAATCGAAAAATCACTCAACAATAAGCCTGCAGTGATGCTTTTCATTTATTTTAATGTTGATAAAGTGAGGAAGAAAGTTACAGTTTCTACAAAACACTTTCAAAAAGGTTTGAGAAGGATTATTATATCACTCATTGTGTTCACGAGTTGCTAAATATTTCTATTACATATCTTGGTATGTTGATTTTATAGGAAATCCCCTCCCCATCTCTGGTGACATTTTTATTCCAATTAGGTTGATATAGAATGTTACCTATCGTATTAGAGGTAAAACTCCTTTCTGTTTTTGTTTAGAGGGTTTCAAGATTATTGATATTTTAAAGTTTACATAAGATGGGTTTTTATGTCTCTTCCTGGTTTTAGGTGGAAATTTTTGTTTTCACAGGATGATATAGGTTAAGGAAGATGGAGTTAGCGTGTCAAGATTACAGAGTTATGGTGTGATATTAGTTGGAAAGGAAAATATGCATGATTTGGGAATGGGAGTAACTAGAAATAATCCACATCATGGGTAATTCCACAAATGCAATATGAGCTCTATAACATTTATTTGTTATAAGGGTTCTAGATTTTTTGAATGCTTAGTTTTCTCCTAGTTTATGATCATTTAGCAAATTAGCAGTCTAGAAAAAAATCCAAATGACGTGTGCCTAAAAAATGGAAAAAACAAGACACATGTCATTACTTATCATGCCATGTGGAGAGTGATTATGATGCAATATAACATTACAAATTTCTTGTTTTTCCTCTCACGGAGGCAAGGAAAACAATGAGATTTTTTTTTCTATATTACTGAGAATCCATAGAGGAATACATCAGAATAATGCAAAATATGAGCACCCTTTAGCTTTGTTTAGTGGTGCTATTCTAAAGTCTGGAGGTGTATAATTTGACAAAAATGGAGACAAAATATGAGCCAGAGAAGTCATAGGCCTTGAAAGGCCTCAAAATAAATTTTAGATGCCCGAGATATAGATCCAAATATAATGAAAAATTATCATCCAAGAAACTAGAAACTGATGGGAACTCCCCTACTGAAATTCTTAATCATACTTAGTTACTCTGTTACTATAATAAACCAAAATTAAATTATTGTATTGAAAGTCAAGATAGTTTGCATAAGCTCTATTTATGATGAATATTTTTTGTTTTATGAGAATGTTTACTCGTCCAAGCAACATGGTGTTACTTGAGCTAGGCACAAGCTTGTTCCCTCAACATCCTGTTGATTCATCTACTGCAGCTGCTTTATGAAAGCCTAGATTTCTTCCCTAAACTGCCTCTATTGTCTTATGATATCACTGCCTTAGTTATATTGTTCAGTTTTAGTCTGGCTCTTTCTGCTTCTGTTGTTGTCTCTCCAAGTAGCTGGCTAGCATGTCCTTGAGGTGCTATTGGGTAGAAATGTTTTCTAAGTGTATTCCTTCTTCCCGTGGTATGCCCAAGGTCTCATAGAGGAAAATTATTGGGTTCTCTATCCTTATTTTGAGACTACGCTTTCTCTGATCAAACAATATGTGGACTGCATTTCCTTTATCATCTTGGATATCTTCTAAGTGACATTGCTTGAAAACCTCATAGTATTTCTCTTTTTTTCCATGAGGGACTGGTGGGATATCTTCATAGATTTTTCGATCATTACTAATTTTGTTACATTCCTCTTAGGAGTGTCTTTGAGTGGTATCCCAAAGAATAGGCCTTTTTTTCTTCAATAATTTTGTCCCTCTAGAGGGGAAACCTCTCTTCCTTAGAGCATGGTTCACCTCATCCTCCACTGCACACTCAGGTTCATGTACCTGCACAATGATTACTAAGGTCATATCTCATAAGTGAGTCACTGAAATGCTAAGATGTAGACAAAGGCCACTATGAAATCAAACCAAAAAATAGACTACAAACAAAAGACAACAGATGAAAGACATGTTGTAGGAGAAGAGGAGAAGTCTAGACTCTAGATAAAGAACTGATGGAACTTCTTCAATTCATACCACCAACCATAAGTTACCATTGATCAAATCAATTGCATAGATGGATGTGATAGAATCATGCCACCACCAATCATCATTATTATTCTTGAATGTATAAGCTTCCTGACAAGAAGGTATATTAAAGGACATTATGTTGAGAGCATGGGAACAAGATGTTGGTTACCTAGGTATCCTTAACTATGTTTACCATTCCTACTAGTAGTATCTCTGCTTATCAACTCACTATAACCCAAAGTAACCAAATAAATATCTAATTGAAGAAAAACAAAAACATTAAAATTGACTCTGAAGATAATAATAAAAAAGAAGTATTCTCATTTGAGATCTATGTCTGTTCACTAGTTGATGCCATGGGAATACTGAGGCCCTATAATGAGACAATTCTTCGCATAGGGTCCTCACTGGAGTCTTGATCCTCATAAGTTAAAGTAGTCAATATTTTATTTTCCAAGGAAGATAAATGATTTTTTTGACTTTTATCCTTATGCCTTTGAATATCACTTTTATCCTTATGATCATTTAGCAAAGTAGAAGTCTAGAAAAAAATCCAAATTACGTGTGCCTAAGAAATGGAAAAAACAAGACAGATGCCATTACTTATCATGCCACGTGGAGAGGTATTATGATGTAATATAACAATACATATTTCTAGTTTTTCCTCTCATGGAGAGAAGGAAAATAATGAGATTTTTTTTTCTATATTACTTAAAATCCATAGAGTAATACATCACAACAGTGAAAAATATGAGCACCCTTTCATCTTGTTTGGAGGTACTATTCTAAGGTCTGGAGGTATATCATTTGACAAAAATGGAGCCAAAATATGAACCAGAGAATTCATAGGCTTTGAAAGACCTGAAAATAACTTTTACATGCTGGAGATATAGATCCAAACATTATGAAACAATATCGTCCCAGAAACTAGAAATTGATGAAAACTCCTATACTAACATGCTTAATCATACTTAGTTACTCTTCTACTATGATAAACAAAAAATAAATTATTATCTTGAAAGTCAAGGCATCTTGCATAAGCTCTATTTCTGATGAATCTTGGTTGTTGTATAAGAAGGTTTACTCATCTAAGCGACATTGTGTTACATGAGCTAGGCATAACCTTGTTCCCTTAGCAACCTATTGATTCATCTACTGCAACAGCTTTATGGTAGCCCAAAGTTCTTCCCTGAACTACCTTTCTTGTCTTATGCTATCAATGCCCTTGCCATATTGTTCATTTTCAATCTGGCTCTTCTTGCTTCTGCTCTTGTCTCTCCAAGTAGTTGGCTCACATGCCTTTGAGGTGCTACAGGGCATAAAGGTTTTCTAAATGTATTCCTTCTTTCCCTGGTACACACAGGGTCTTGCAGAGGAAATTTTTTGGGTTCTCTATCCTCATTTTGAGGCTACTCCTTCTATAACCAAATAACCTGCACTCTCCATTACCTTTATCATCTTGGATATCTTTTGAGTGACTTTTCTTGAAAACCTCATATTGTTTCTCATTTTTTACATGAAGGAATGGTGGGATATCTTCATAGAGTTTTCCATCATTACTAATTTTGTCACATTCCTCCTGGGAGTGTGCTTGAGTGGTAGCCTAGAGCATTGGTATTTTATTTTTCATTACTTTTGTCCCTCTAGAGGGGCAAACTCTCTTCCTTGGAGCATGGTGCACCTCAACCTCCACTGCATGCTAAGATCCATGTACTTGCACAATGATTACTGAGGTCATATACCCTAAGTGAGTCACTAAAGTGCTAAGAAGTAGATAAAGGGCACTGTGAAAGCAAACCAAAAAATAGACTAGAAACAAAAGGCAACAAATGAAAGACATTTGTAGAAGAGGAGAAGTCTAGACTCTGGATTAAAAACTGATGGAACTTCTTCAATTCATACCACCAACCATAAGTTTCCATTGATCAAAGAAATTGCATAAAGGGATGTGATAGCATCATGTCGCCACCAACCATCATCATTATTCTTCAATGTATAACCTTCTTTACAAGAATGTCTCTTAAAGGAAACTATGTTGAGAGCATGGGAATAAGATGTTGATTACCTAGGTGTCCTTGAGTGTGTTTACCATTCCTGCTAGTCGTATCTCTTCTTATCAAATCATTAAAACCTAGAGTAACCAAATAAATATCCAATTGAAGAAAAAAAAACATTAAAATTGATTCCCATGATAATAAAAAAAGAATATATTCTCATTTGAGATCTATGTCTGATCACAAATCGATGTGATGGGAACACTGAGGCCCACTAATGAGACATTTCTTCTAATAGGGTCATCACTGGAGTCTTGATCCTCATAAGATAGAGTGGTCAACTTTGATTTTCCAAGGAAGATGAATGGTTTTTTTTTTAATTTTATCCTTATGCCTTGGAATATGACTTTTATCCCTATGATCATTTAGCAAATTAGCAGTGTAGAAAAAAATCCAAAGTATGTGTGCCTAAAGAATGGAAAAAAAAAAGACACGTCACTACATATCATGCCATTTGGAGAGGGATCATGATGCAATATAACATTACAGATTTCCATTTTTTCCTCTCATGGAGACAATGAAAATAATGAGATTTCCTATATTACCAAGAATCCATAGAGGAACACATCACAAGAGTGAAAAATATGAGCACCCATTAATTTTGTTTGGTGGTACTATTCTAAAGTCTCGACATATATCATTTGACAAAAATGGAGCCACAATATGAGCTAGAGAAGTCATAGGCTTTGAAGACCTCAAAATAACTTTTACGATCAAACCATTTTGAAATATTATCATCCCAGAAACTAGAAACTAACAAAAACTCCTATACTAACATGCATAATCATAATTAGTTACTCTTCTACTATGATAAACCAAAAATAAATTCTTATCTTGCAAGTCAAAACAACTTGCATAAGCTCTATTTATAATGAGTCTTGTCTATTGTACAAGAAGGTTTACTCATCCAAGCGACATGATGTTACTTGATCTAGGCATGAGATTGTTCCCTCAATAGCCTATTGATTCATTTACTGCAACTACTTTATGGAAGCCCATAGTTCTTCTCTGGACTACCTCTATTGTCTTATGTTATCGCTGCCTTTGCCATATTATTCATTTTCAGTTTGGCTCTTCCTGCTTCTATTGTTGTCTCTCCAAGAAGCTAGCTAGCATGTCTCTAAGGTGATACTGGGCATAAATTTTTTCTAAATGTATTCCTTCTTCCCCTCGTACGCCCAGGGTCTTGCAAAGGAAAATTATTGGGTTCTCTATCCTCATTTTGAGGCTACTCCTTCTCTGATCAAACGACCCATGTACTCCATTTACTCACTACAAGAAGAAAGGTCATCGGTGAGGGTCATGCCTGTGATGGACCTTTAAGGTCTATCACCAACGTTGCATATGGTGATGGTACTTAAAAAATGTTGTTGTAAGTGTATATAGTGATGGTCCTTTAAGGTTTGTCACCAAAGCCATTTTCAATGACAGTTTTGGTGAGGGTTGTTAAAGGCCCGTCACTAATTCTCTCTTTTGTGACACTTTTCATGAAGGTCATTAAAGGCCCATCACTAATTCTCTCTTTGGTGACACTTCTAGTGACAATATTTTATTAACGCTCACTAATGCTCCTTTTGGTTACTTTTGGTGACAGTCAAAAAATGTTCGTCATCATTGGTCATTCCAATGAGCTTTTTATGACACTATGTACCTGTTACTATATTTTTTTCCAAAAGATAATAATTTAAGACCATTGTTGTGGAGTCCTTTTCATTATTTGTCCAAGTTCATAGTGGTTATAGTCAGTCAATTTGTTAAGAAGTAATTAGTGTGTATCATTTCCCTCAAGTCATAAGAATATAGTTTTCCTATGAGTCAACACATCATTAATCTCTAATAGGTTTATTATCTAGAAAATTTCCTTTAGATATACTTCCACTCGTGTGTGTAGAAACTATATTATTTAATACATAATCAAGCTCTATCAATCATATTAATGAGAGAGGCCTAGCACCCCTTAACACTCATGGAACAACTGAACATGCTTTGGGACAGTACACTAACATTCCTTGGCACCTTGCATGTCTTGGAACATCTTTGTACCTAGAATATCTTGCAATGATTATGATGCCAAAGAACTTGTTGGCATGCCCTAGCATAGCATAGTGCTCCCCTAGCATGTTTTGGCATGCCCTGTAGTCCCTAGCATGCCCTGGAACACCTTGGCATAACATTGCATTGACAAACATTAGTACTTGGCACACATTGGTACTTGGCATGTATTGAAACATATTATTAGTGTGCCTACCATGCCCCTTTTGAAAAATATAAAGTATCAACTTATTAACCCTCTTATGTTTTCGTTTTCTTACATTTTATCTTGGTTATTCCTTTTGTTGCCTTAAAACTCCTTGACACATATTGGCATAGTATGGCACCCTTCACATCCTAGAATGTATTAGCACCTAGCATGCCTTGAAACTATTTGGCACATGTTAGCACACCCCAGAACTACCTAGCACACTATAGAACTTCTTCAAATGCCCTAATATTCCCTAGCATTAATTTCCTGTGCTTAGCATACCTTGTCACTCCCTCCATGGCATGACAACTAGCACTCATTGACACTCTGTGACACACCCTCATATTCATCCACTTCCAGGCATTTTGGCCTAGTGCTCCCATGTCTTGTTGTAGTACTCCCTAACACTCCTCATCATGCATTGGCACTCTCTAGCACACCTTATTGATCTTCGACAAGCTCTTCCACTTCATAGCATGCATCACACTCCCTGACACACATTGGCACTTGGCACGTGTTGGAACTTGGCAAGTCTTAGCATGTTTGGCATGTGTTGAGATGACTTGGTATGATTTACTATGGTTTAATATTAAAGTTATTTGAGATCAATTAATGGAAAGTAGTGAGAAGCAATGGATTAATATTTGGCACTTAGAATGCATTGAAACTTGGCACTTGGCACCTATTGGCACCTAGTGTTGGTGTGCCTAGCATGCCCCTCATGGAAAAGATAAATGGATAACTTATTAACCTTATTATGTGTTCATTTCCTTGTAGTTTAACTTGTTCCTCCCTTTTGTTGCCTTGATATTCCCTGGCATGCATAATTGTCACACCATTTCACATCTTGACATGCCTTAGCACATGGCACGTCTTAGCTTGTTTGACATGCCTTCGACTATCTGACACATGTTAGCATTCCCTAGCATTCCCTAACACACCTTGGCAGTCATACCCTCACAGCTAGCAATATTACATTTTTCCATGACTTGGGAACCTTACATTCACTAGAACACCTTCACATCCCTAGTTGTCATGCCCTCATAGATAAACTTACATTTTTATGACTTGGGAACCCAACCAATTCATTAGAAAAAAAATATTGTGCCCAACCCAAAGTCTCCCTTTCTCTGAAATTTCTTTGTCCACGCCTTATCACAACCATAGGCTTGCCTCTTGCAAGTCCTATTCTGAACTTCTCCTAAAACACTTCATCCTTGGGACACCTAGAATTCACTGACACTCCTTGTCACACACTCTTATTTGTTCATTTCCAAGAATTTTGACCTAGTTCTCGGTTGTGTTGCCCTAACACTCCCTAACACTCCTCATCATTGATTGAAATTGTCTGTCATGTGTTAGCACGCCTTTTCATTCCTGGGCATGCCCTGTCACTCTCTTGTAGCATGACTTAGCACAACCTAGCATACCATGTCACTCTCTCCTTAGCACACTTGGAGCTCACTAACACTCTCTATTGGACACTCTTATTCATTCATTTCCACGCATTTTGATGTAGTTATCCCTTATTTTTCCCTAGAACTCCCTAACACTCCTTATCACACATTAACACACCTTGGCACTTGGCACATCTTGGTATGCTTTCCTATCACTCTAACATGCCTTGGCACTGCATAGCATACATTGTCACTCCCTCCTTAGCACACCTAGGACTTAATTACACTTCATTTCCATGCATTTGAAACTAGTGTTCCGTTCTGTTTCCTTAGCACTTGACCCTAATACTCCTTAGAATGCATTCACGCCATAGGCTGGCACCTGGGACATCTTGGAATGCCTTAGCAGTTGGCTTGTCTTAACATGCCTAACATGCCTTGGAATTATCTAGCATGTGTTAGTCCTTCCTGGCATTCCTTAACACACCTTGGCACTACCTAATCGTAATGCCCTCATAGATAGCTTTACTATTTTTGTGACTTGGGAACCCAACCAAGTCATTAACAAAATAATCTTGTGCCAAACCCAAAGTCTCCCTTTATCTTAAATGGCTTTGACCAACCCCTTATAGTTGTAACCATAGGATTGCCTCATACAATTCCTATTATGACCTTCTCCTAACACACTTTGCGCTTGAGACACCTGGAATTCATTGACACTCCTTAGAACACACATGTATTTGTTCATTTCCATGTATTTTGACCTAGTTCTCCCTTGTGATGCCCTAACACTCCCTAACATTCGTCAACATGCATTGACAATGTTTGACACGTGTTAGCATTCCTTTTCACTCCTTGGAACACCCTGGCACCCCTTAACTATAACTCCCTCTCAACTACCCTTACCTTTTTTGGGACTTGGGAACCCAACCAAGTCTTGCCTCAACTACAACAACTTGACCAAGTTACAATTACTACAACTAGACTATGCCTTGTTCACATAATAACTAACTATAACTTGTCCTAGGCTATTCATGTATAATTTCAACTTATCCAATTAACAAGTTACAAGTTACCATGTCAAGGCTCACGTCCAACCATGGCCATAAAACAACTAAGAAAATAGTTTACATCTTGACATGCCATAGCAAGTGGCACATCTAACAATCTGTTGTCACTATGTGGCACATGTTATCACCCCCTACATTCCTTGGCATGCTTTGGTAGTCCCTAGCACTCCCTCACATGCCCTAGATATCTAGCATGCCTTAGCACTGCATAGCATATAACCTTGTCACTCCCTCCTCAACACACCTGAAACTCAACGACACTCCCTATCACACACTCTTATTCATTCATTTCCATGCATTTTGAGCTAGTTATCCCTTGTGTTTCCATGGAACTCCCTAACACCTAGCACGTCTTGGCATGTCGCCCTGGCACTCTAGCATTGCTTGGCACTACCTAGTATACCTTGTCACTCACTCAACACACCTAAAACTCACTAACACACCCTATCACGTACTCTGATTCATTCATTCACATGCATTTGAAACTTGCACTCCCATGTGTTTCTGTGGCACTCCCTAACACTCCCTGGCATGCATTGGCACACCCTGCCACTTGACACATCTTGGAATGTCATTTCCATGACGTATAGCATGCCTTAGCACTGCAAAGAATATCTTGTCACTCCCTCAGCACACCTGAACCTCACTAACACTTCTTGTCACAAAACCTTATTCATTCAAATTTTCCATGCATTATTTGACCTAGTGGTCCCTTGTGTTTCCATGGCACTATGTAACACTTCCTAGAACACTTTGGCATACTCTAACACCTAGCACATCTTGGTCGGATTCTACCCTCGCACTCTAGCATGCCTTATCACTGACTAGCATACCATGTCAATCCTTCCTTAACAAACCTTGAACTCACGGCACTCCCTGTCACACACTCTTAATCTTTCATTTCCATGCATTTTGACCTAGTGCTCCCTGGTGTTTCCTTAACACTCACTAACACTCCTTAGCAAGAATTGGCACACCTTGTAACTCGATACATCTTTGCATGCTTCCCTAACACTGTAGCATGCCTTGGCACTACCTAGCATACCTTGTGACTCCCCCCTTAGCACACTTGGAACTCGCTAACACTCCCTATCACACACTATTTTTCATTCATTTCCATGCTATTGAAACTAGTGCTCCCTTGTGTTTCCTGGAACTGCCTAACACTCACTAGAATGTATTGGCATCACAGCCCAACACCTGGAACATATTTTCATTCCTTAGCACTTGGCATGACTTTCCATGTGTTGGTACAAAAATTGAAATAGCGAAGAGATCCTGGGTTTAGGTACAGGGGCCAACATGACCTTGTTGTAGTCTAGAACAATGTCAACGTTTTCACCTTAGCTAGAGAGGGTAAGGACTCTCCCCTAAGGCATGTTGCGAATGAAGTGTGAGGAGGTAGAATGAGGCACCAAGGAAACTGCAACCTGAAACTGATCTTAAATCATAGCAATCAAGCACCTACTCTAGCCAACCACATTATTCTACTCACATTTCCTTAGGAAATCATATAGCATATATACAAATATTTAAACATTTTAAAGAACTACTATAAAACTCAACAATACATCATAGGTGCAAACTGTCTCTTTCATTATGCTTCATAGAAACTAATGCATAAATAACTATAGAAGGCTCAAAGCCTGATCATCGGCAACAAGAATGACCCAACCCATAGATCAGAGACCAACAAAGCAGGGGTGTACCTACCTTTCATAACTCAAGAAGGCTGTATTGATTCCTAGCTCGCTTGGTTCATCAATATCTAGTAATCACAAACCCGTTCCCATCCTTTCTTCTGCCTTTTACACTATGCTCCACACCTAGACTACCAGTTCCACTTATTTCCTGCTCGGTTGACTCTGCATTTGGCTGCCTTTTCTCTCTACTTTCTCGGTTGCTTTTTCTCTCCCCCGCCAGTGATCTATTTTCGAATGATTATTTTTTACTATGCTAATATCAGTTACATATTTCTAAACATATTCTTGCTTATTTTTTCTTCTATTGAGCTTTTATTAGTTGTTTTTGGCTATAATCAGGTAAATTTCCTTAAGTTTAAAATGACATTCATTAGAAAAATATCTTAAAAAAAAATACTGAACAACAGACATTCAAAGTACATCAAACCATCAAAGAGACACTTTAACACAGTACTTTGATGAAGGAGTTCACCCCTCCTGAACTACATCTCCTTGGTCCAGCTTCCATGGCTTAGGCCTCTGTATTAGCTAAATATTGAAAAATTTTATTTTACAAATCTCTATGGCTCCTGATACCTACACCAATGTGCCAAGAATGTCCAAATTAGGCAAGAAAACCTCTTCTTGACCTCAATTTGGTCAAAAATTTCCTTCTCTATGACTCAGTTAGAGTTTTCCTAGAAAAGTTCTGCTAAGTATGGAATGGCTCTAGTTAGCGCACTAATTGTGGAGGTAGGCCCAAAATTGGGGGCACTGCCAAACTTCTACCAAGCTAAACTCAAATTTAACTAGTGTTTAACTGTGATTATTAGCTTGAAACCCATAACATAACCCCACAATTAGTGTTAACCGAACCCTTAACATCCAACAGTTTTGATGCACTGTTCACATGCGGTGTTAATATTGCATTAATCGTTGGCGCTGGAGCCGTGGGAGTGGTTAGCCGTCTGAAGTTATGACAATTACGTTCACATGGGGTAACAACAAATGTTAACTTTTTTGGAACTGTTCACCGGAGTTAACTGCAACCATGACCATGTGGTTTGTGTTGTTACAATCACATGCGGAGGGTTGGCTTACGGGCTGACCCTCCTAAACACCCACTACAACATGGTCAAACTTAAATGAATGTGGAAAGTATATGGGGTAAGAACCACGGTGGTAGCAGAGTTGTTTAAGACTTGTGGATGGTAAGCCAAATATTGTGAGTTTGACCTAACCTCCAACCAAAATTTTTCTCCACTATGTTAAGTCATGCCCAGGCCATTAGGAGGTGCCACATGGCAGCCTTCAGGCTTGCCACATGGCATTCTTCCATGGGTCCAAAAATAAACCAATAAGATCGTGCCAACACACCACTTGTTTAACTTAATGAAACAGTGCCACTTGTCCATCTGTGATTTGTTGTTGACCATCATTGACCTTGCCTAGTCACTTGCCATGTCAGCAGTACGAACTACTGACTGTGCAGTGACTGGGCATTTTCTAAAAATTTCGCCTATTTAGAAAAGCGATTAGAACACAATCAATTTCTCAAAAGAACTAATTTTTTTATGAAACAAGTTGCGTTAGGATCATTTTTCTGAGACAGACGTAGTAATTGACGTTTTCATCCATTCTGAGAAATTTGATTTTTGAGCTAAATATTAAGCGTCTTATCATTCCTCCCCACTAGAAGCCTTTTGGACCCCAAAATATAATATCAATTGTTTAGTAGGTGAGGGTACTTCTCCCTCACCTTCTCGATCTATAGCCATTTGGCTTGAGAAGGGTTTTGTCCCTTGAGTCCCACTCTAAGGTATTCAACATCCCCTCTCCTTGAAGTTCTAATTCTTCTGTCAAGTATGCGATCCTGCTGAAGTTAATCAAGATATTCTGGTGAGAAATAATCTATTGATGGCAGTTGAACATGCTTTCCTTGATCATCAATCATAGCAGGCTCAAACAATCTCAAATTCTCAACATTAACAACAGAGTATATTTGCATGTAAGGAGACAAATCAAGCATAAAAGCATTATTACTAATCTTTTCTAGAATTTTAAAAGGACCACAATGGATTGCTTTAATAGTTTTACCTTACCCTTGAAGTATCTCTTTGTTAATATATAACCAAAATTCGTTGCGAGCTTTAAATTAACGATCAGCACAATGTTTGCCATGCCTTAGCTTGTAGCTTCTTTGAATTTTCTCAAGTTGTTCTTGCATTGTATGATGTATCAACTGAATGTTTTCTATGAACTTCCTTGCCTTATTGATGTCACTATGACCATCAATGGCAACATCTTTCTCAGAGATGAATTCCAATGGCGATCTTGGAAAGTACCCATAACATGCCTCAAATGGCGATGTGTTTGTGGAAGAATGATTTGCCCTGTTGTATGCATGCTGCATGTAATGCAATTGTCCATCCCACAACTTGGGATGTTTGCTGCAATATCCTCTAAGAAGATGAATAATTGTTTTATTAACTAACTCAGTTTTTCCATATGTTTGTGGATGAAAGGTTGTACTCTTCTTCAAATTTGTGTCCATCATGTCCCACAAATTTGACCAAAAATTCCAAACAAATCAAGAATCTTGATCACTTACAATAGAGTAGCGAGACCAAAATGAACCCAAATTTTTTGGAAGAAAAGATGAGTTGTTTGTTCAAATGTAATTTTCTTTTTACATATTGTTAACATGCACATCTTTCTGAACCTGTCTACAACTAAAATATAATTAATCATGACCTTTCCTTGACAAAGGAAGACCTCCTACAAAATCCATTTAGATACTCTCACATGGACATGAAGGTACCGGAAGTGGAGTGTATAAACCAAGTTTCCTATTTTTAGGCTTACTTGTTGCACATAAAGAACATCCTCTTATCAAACATAAAGCATTATCCAACATTCGTGGCCAATAACAATACCTCTAAAGATTCACTATTGTCTTGCCTACACCAAAGTGTCCAACAATCAATGAAGTGTGTGCCTCCCTTATGATATTAATTCTTTCTCCCTGTGGAATACAAAAACTTGCCCAAGTGATTATCCATAATGTGAAACATGGCTATTTTAGATAATTCTATAAGAAGGTTTGTTTACTAGCCTCATTAAGATTTTTTCTTCCTACATCTTGTATTGGCATAGAAAATATTGATTTTATTTTCCATTTAAAATATACAAGGTATAATGAACAATTCTAGAGGTCAAGCACATGTCTTCATATTTGTTTCGTGATAGCACAAAGTATTGCATGCACATGGATCTACATGCTTCATTGATCCATAACTTTTTTTTCATAAAGACAAAGTTGCCGACAACTAAATTTTAGACAATTATACTACAAGGATTTTTCAGATTTGATAGTTGTCACATGTTTGAACCAATAGAAAAAATATGGTACACATGTTGAAATAATCAAATAAATTCTCTCAGAAGCTATATGCTTGATGAAAAATTTCATGTAGTAAAGGTTACTCTGCAATATTAAATTGAATTACAGTAGTTTCTTACATGTACTTGAAAGTACTGTTGGGTAGCCTATGATGGTCAAGCAAGGTAAGAGCCTAATACAACTTTTTCTTCAAGTGAAGAATCATAATGGGAACTAGTCTCGAGCAGCTCAGCTAAGTAAAATGTGCACATTGAATCATTTTGCATTTTCCTCCATGCAGGCTGACAAAACAAGGATGAACATTTACAAAAATGTAAGTGTCATTCTCATTTTTGAGTTTCAATGCCAACAGTGTTGTAGGATAATATCTACCTTCAATCTTAATATTTCTTGTTTTATTTCCTAAAGGTTCTATCTTTAAGAGATTGCATAATCTAATAATTCTGCATTTTCCTGCCAGTCCTTGAGATAATACTGACTAGTATTTCATCTCCATTCTTTGTGTTTACTGGCACTTTAAAATATTACATTGCCATTATGATATATTGGGTATTTACATTTTTAATTCTGATCTTCTTGTGCTTCTTTATGTATTGTCCATCCATGTAGTGATTCTTTTTCTCCAACTGATAAATTTCTTCTTCCAACAGTTAAAAAAATAAAAATATTACTCTCAACTTGTCAGTCAAGTATAATTGTTTATTACCTTGGAAACTATATAGGTGCTTGATAAGGATGGTGGATATATTTCAAAAGGTAACCTGGAAAGTGGTGCAAGCTGGGTAGTGGAATTGGGTCTTCAAACTATGGGGTGCCCTATCATAGTGGATAATATCAGTTAGCCATGAGAATTGCTTATAGAGGTAGGTAATTTCTTAGATTAAAAGGGTTTTTATATTGCACTAAATAACTCATTTTTGTTATTTTGAGAAATGGTTTAATGTTGTCATGTTATCTTCTATTGGTTTTCACCAATGTTGTAGATGCTTTGTGAGGAGTGGGGACTCTTCCTTGAAATAACTGACATCATTTAAAGCTTGGGGCTTATGATTTTAAACGGAGTCATGGAAGCTCACAGTGACAAGATTTGGGCTCACTTTATTGTTAAGGTAATGCCATGATTGTAAACAAGATAATTAACTCTCAGACCTTTGATTACATGTAAATCTCCCTCTGTTATTCGTGTATGGTTGCTTTAGAAGAGCATAGACTTAAAGGATTGGAATTTGGATTTATAATGAGAACATGGTATGCAATATATCTTAAGATGGTGTTTGTTCCTAGAGTTGGAGAAAAGTGCCAACCCAAACAAATGGCTATGGTTGATTCTTAATAACTAATGCTTATAGATTGTTCTTGGGAATTTGATTGTGTAGGGTTGTAGATCATAAGATACTCTAGCTATCAATCTCTATATTTCACCATATGTTCTCTATGTTCTGGCATATAAAATTCTGAAGGCACCCTAGCTTGATTTGGATGTTGTGGAATTTGGTGGTTTCACAATATCTTTTACATAGTAGTGGCTTCTTGGATTGGAAGTGAAACTCTAATTATGTAAAAATATTAATAATGTTCTAAGAACCGCACATAAATTTTAAAATCACAATTTTGATCTTTAGTGAGCCCTAGACATGCATGTTACTAAAGACTACTTGCAGTTAGCAAGAGACGACGTAAATCAATGAAATTGTTTTGGTAGACTTAGTACTCTCACTTGAAGGTATACATTAGAATTAAAAAAATTTCCTAACCCACTTTGTCCATGGGACACCTGGAATTCACTGACACTCCCTGACACTCACAATACTCCTCGACATGCATTGCCACTGTCTGGCATTTTTTAACACACCTTTTCATTCCCTGGCATGCCCTCGCACTACTTAGCTATCATGCCCTCACAACTACCCTTACCTTATTTTGCAACTTGTGAACCCAACCAAATCTTGCTTTAACTACAACAACTTGACCAAGTTATAGTTACTATGAATAGACTATTCCTTGTTAACCTAATAACTTCCTATCACTCATCTTATGCTACTTATGTTGAATCTCAAATCATACAACTTAAGAAGTTACGAAGACAAGGCTCACATCCAAATGTGGTCATAAAACAACTAAGAAACATAGTTTACATCTTGACATGCCATAACACTTGGCACGTCTAACATTGGCACTATATGGCACATGTTAAAATCCACTTCATTCCTTGGCATGCTTTGGAACTCCGTAGCACATCCTAGCACTCCCTAATGCCTTTCACACCTAAAACTTGCTGACACTCTGCTTCACACTCTTATTCATTCATTTACATGCATTTGAAACTAGTGCTCCCTCGTGTTTCCTTGGCACTTGGCCCTAACACGCAATAGAATGTGTTGGTGCCACACCTTGGCACATGGAACATCTTGGCATGCATTAGCACTTGGCATGTATTGGCATACCAAACATGCCTTGGAACTGTCTAGCATGTGTTAGTACTTCATGGAATTCCCTGGAACACCTTATCACTCCATAATTGTCATGCTCTCATAGACAGAGTTAATTTTTTTGAGACTTGGGAACCCAACCAAGTCATTGGAAAATAGAATGTTGTGCCCAACCCAAGTATCCATTTGTCGGAAACTACATTGTCCAGGCCCTTATTGTAACCATAGGCTTGCCTCCTACAAGTCTTATTTTGAACTTATCCTAGCATAATTTATCCTTGAGACAACTGGAATTCGTTGACACTCCTTGGCACACACTCTTATGCATTCATTTCCATACATTTTGACCTAGTTCTCCCTTGTGATGTTTTGGCACTCCCTAACACTCCTCAACATGCATTGACACTATTGGCATGTGTTAGAAAGCCTTTTCATTCATTGGCATGCCTTGGAACTCCTTAGCTATCATGACCTCACATCTATCCTTACTTTTTTTTGGGACTTGGGAACCCAACGAAGTCGTGCCTCGACTACAACAATTTGACCAAGTTATGACTACTACAACTATATTATGCCATGTTCACCTAAGAACTGGCTATAAATCATCTTAGGCTACTATGAATATATTATTGGACCATTACAATGTTTTAAAGTATTATACTTCCCTTTACGAAACCCCCTTTTCTCTTGTGGGATAATTTTTCTTGAGTGAACTTTCAAATGGTTGCTAATAATTTTTGTCAAGACCTTATATGAAATATTTCACAGTGACACTAAATGGCAGGTATCAAAACCAATGAGATCCATTTATTTTGGTAATAGTGCAAGAAAGGATCTGCTTATCACCTCATCCGTAGATGCCCCATTTATTATGATATTCAAGGGATGTTCTATTGTCTTTGTCAAGATTTGGATGGGTCGTTGTCTGCATTATTTCAATACATATCTAGCACTTTTTATGAGGGAGGTGTTTAGATTTATTTATTACATAATTAAGAGAAGAGTTGCATGGGTGGAGCAAAAGAAATAAGAAAGAGAGTCCAAACTTAAAAAAATAATTTTTTTTTTTAAATTTATGGCCGTTACACTAATTCCATCTATTTGGCTACTGTGAATGTATTCTTGGACCATTACAATGTTTTATAGGATTATACTTCCCTTTAGAAAGTTCCATTTTTTCTTATGGGATAATTTTTATTGAGTGGAATTTTAAGTGGTTGTTAATGATTTTTGTTGAGACCTTATATGAAATATTTCACAATGACACTGAATGACACTTATCAAGACCAATGGGATTCATTTATTTTTGGTTTAGTGCAAGAAAATATGTTTTTAGGGGATGAAAATGAAGAATATATATACTCACCATTGGTTGATGCTATTTATAGAAGTGTCCCATGAAACCATTTGAGCTTCAACCCTTATATTGTCCCATGCTCTTTGATGCCTCCCATGGTTCTGTCTTGAATATTGAAACCAACAACTTTTGGTTATCCTCATTCAAGGTGACCCTTGTAATGTCCCCTATCTGGATAATTTGCAAAGCCTTGCTTTGAATTGCTCACAATGTCTACACATCATGTTGAGAAGGAGCTTGTAGTGATCTCCCATATAGGAGTCGATAATCAATAGATCACTCATAAAGAAAAGGCCTCTCTAGCCCTAATGCACAAGTAGTGAACCCTTGATACGAATATTTTGTTTTCTTAAAAATCTCAATTGTGTCAATGTAGAACATTGTGTACATAAGATCAAATAAAATGATAGTATCCACATAAATTCTTTAAATAACATCACATTAGCCATGAGTGTGACATGAGGGTTGAATGCGCAACACTATTAAAGTTAAATCATGTTTAATTTCCTTTTACATCATGAGGTTGTTCTCCAGTAAGGTTGATGAATCATCACAAGGGAGCATGACGCATCTTCATGGGGAAGAGGTTAAAGTTGCAACACAATTCAAGTGATATACACCTCCAACGTAAATTCCATTATCATATGCTTCCATAACGTTGTTAGAGAGGTTATTTATAGACACTACATTGAGTTTACTTGGACTTCATCTTTTCATGGCCTCGACTCTAAGATGGATTTGTGCGAGGTACACTTCATGCAAATGAGAGGGGGTGTTATTGATTAACCCACATACGCTCCAAGGCATTGGATGTTTCTCATAGATTCCCCTTGTTGTGTTTGAAGTTGGTTAACATTAGCATCAAGTTGAAACTAATCATCATGATATTCCTCTTGTCAATAACATCTGCTAGCTTTTCCATATACATGAGATAGAGTTAGAGGGTCACCTCATATGTAGAAGCCCCATTTATTATAATATTCAAGGGACATTATATTTTCTCTATCAATATTTCAATGGTTCATTGTCTACATTCTTTCAATACATGTCTAGCTCTTTTTATGAGGGGTGTCCTTGGATTTAGATCTTTATATAAGTCCTTATGTGCCATTACCTATTTGAACTCTTTTAAGGGGGTAACCTCCTTCCATGTTTCCTTGCCTAATTAGGGCTGAAATTGAGAAAGCAAGATTAAAACTTCATCAACTATCAAATTATTGAGGTCTCATACCTCATCTCGACCCTCAATGTTATATATATCTTCAAAGAGACTTTTGAGGATTTCTCATTGAAAATTGTAGGTTGGATATCATAGGACATGTTACCCCACCTTATATATGGGTTTTTAGAGGAAATTTATAAATTTTCATTGTCATCTTAGCCTCTGGGATTATTTTCACAGTGATCATTTTCCAACTGAGGTATATGCATCTATATGTAACTCATGGATTTATCATTGGTTCGATGACACCTTTCCTTGGCTATCTAGGACCCTAGGTGTAGGAAGAGGTTGCTTTAGCCACCACATTTAGCTTGATATGTATGATCCATGTGTATATGATATATTAAATGTTTATTATTTTTGTTGTGATCACTTAAGCAATCTATTCTAACTCTTGATGCTTTGGCTATAAGTTCTAATTTCGATTTTCCTATGTTGTTTCATAATTTTACTCAAAGAAGTGTGTCATCTTGATGGTTTGGGAATATACTTGGTGATTTGAATAGGTGCTACACATCAATATTATTGTACCCTTATTTCCCTTAGTCAAATTTTATCCCATGTGTTTCTATATGATATTCATTCATTTTCCTCAGGTGACACCTTTATAATATATATATGCATGGGAAAATTCCACACACTTCACCACCATTGACAGATAATAATGTAGGTGGACCATCACTGCCCAAGTTCCAAGCATCTTTCCCCTAGAATACCAATATAATTGAACCTATGACCTCGCCAAAATGGAGAGAGAGATCTCGCATCTTACTCATGGCTATTGAAACTAACCCTCAAGGCTACAAGACACTTAGCCCATCTTTGGAGAATAATCAATGGAATAGTAGATTAGTGATATTGTGTTGATCCACACTCACACCTAATGTTGATTATGTCTAACCCTCTACATTACAGCCACCCAAGGCTGCTAATTACTTTCCCTTCCCCACGACACTTAGAATGAGACCCTCATGTTGAAAATAGTAACAAGAAATGCTAAAAGTAGAAGTGCCAAAAATAGCACTGCTATAATAAGCATTTCAGGATACATTCCAATTTTAGTTAGTCCCTGAACTAAAATTGAGAATTAAAATTCGAATTTGATCTTAGCAGTTGTTTGTAAAATAATTAGTTAATTCATCTTGAGTTAATTAGTTGTAGAAAATCAAACATGAAGTCTATGTGAATACATGCAACAATTTCCCCTTTGATTGAGGAAGTTATCCCTTGATTAAGGAGATCAGGATGAGTTGTACTTTGAGTTGTAATTAGTTAGATCAGATTAACTGAGTTAAGTCCAGTTAGATTAGTTCCAATAGTTTGTGGAACTGATTGTGAGTTCAGTTAGTTAATGCATGCATTCATGTAACTATTGCACTTCAAATAACTGAATATTCTCTCATAAATAACTCATGCATGTCAGTTCAGTCAGACACCCAGTTGAGGTCAGATGATGGGACAGTGTACTATCAGTTGCAGGAATATTCCATTGAGGATATCTCTTGCATGCAGAAGGAATTCATTCCATGGAGATTGTGCAATTGCTTTTGAGTTTAGTGAGCACTGTGTGAGGTAGTTACACACAGGTGGTAGCATTCGACCCCAGGAGAAACTACGCAAGGAAATAGGAGGTTTGGAGGGCTAAGGGAAGACATATGTTGTGTCTATTCAGTCTATGAGCAATATTTTCTAGGATTGTACTGAGAGCTGGATAGCTTGTGAGCTAAAGCTTTGTGTAATCTAGACATATTTCGACTTGTATGATATTACAGAGATCGGGGTTTTTAGCTGAGGCTTTCCCTAGAGTATTCTTCTATGTTTCATGTGTGATTGATTTCTTCTTAATCTGTTATATGTGTTCTATTTTATCTTGCTCAAAATTTATTAAGCTTCTGCAAGTTTGATTGTAGAAGTAGATTAAGTATATTGCTTTAGTTACATTGCATTATCAATTTAATCTACAGTGAGAATTTCTACATGGTATCAAAGAGAAGGTGATCAAAGCGGAGAACAATATACAAAGAAGGGAGAAGTTCGAAGGTTGAAGTTCTTGATTATAGAATTCAAATTCTTACCACATCTCAAAGTTCACCAATGGCATTCAACGGTTTAAGACTTGAGTATGCCCTTGATGGCAGCTTGAATTATATAGCTTGGAAGGATCGCATGGAAGTAGTATTTGAGGAAAATGGTTTGAAGGACTTCATTGATCAAGAAGTCCCTAAGCCAGCAGTAGCTAATGCTACATAATTAGTGGAATTGAAGAAATGTGTGGCTAGAGTGAGGAGAATCCTTCTGGAGAGAGTTCGAGACCACATAGTCTCGAGTCTCCATGGGAAGGAGACATTATATTCAATGTGGGAAACATTGAAGGATCTCTATCAGAACAACATTGATTATAGGAGGTTGGCGCTGAAAGAAAAGCTTCGGAAAATCAAGTGTGAAAAGCGCAACACAATCTCTACATATCTGAACAAGCTCACCACCTGTAGGGATGAGCTTGGAAGTGTAGGGATTGCGACAACCGATGTTGACATGGTGAGTCTTGCTCTCCTCAGTCTTCCTAAGAGCTAGCATAGCTACCAGGACTCAGTGAATGGAAGAGAGAAACTTCCATATTGGGAACAAATATGGTTGGATCTAATGCAGGAGGAGATCAGAAGGAGCACTAGAGATGGTTCTTCATCTAAGGATGATGAAGAAAATATAGCCTTAGCCAGTAAGGATAAGAAGAGGAAAGGGAAGGCATCCCATTCCAAGTCGAGTTCTTCCCATGGTGGGAAGAAGATTGACAAATCGAAAGTGTGATGCTTTCATTGTCATGAGGTGGGCCATTATGCTACGAATTGTCCACAGAAGAAATCAAAGAATGGATCCTGGAAGGGATCAAATGGTGAGGCATTGGCCTCACAATTCGAGTTGGATTTCTCCCTCATTGCATGCATGGTTTCATCCACGGTGGGATGTGTTTAGTACCTAGATAGTGGACCTTCATTCCACATGACCGACGATAAGAATCTTTTCAGTACCTTGGAGGAGAAGGATCTCCAGATGCGGATTGAGATGGGCGTTGATGGAAAGTACCATGTTTCAGGTGAAGATATGGTTGTGTTTCAGAGGGAGCATAGACCTCCTCTCACCCTAACTGATGTAAAGTATGTACCAAGTCTAAAGAAGAATCTTGTGTCCGTTGCTATGCTAGAAGACAAAGGATATGATGTAGTCTTCAGTAAAGGAAAGGTATTCCTGAGGCATATCGGCACTCGACAGACCAAGAGGATTGGGATTCGAGTAAAGAATCTCTACAAGCTAGAGGTAGACAACTGTGTTGCATTGAGTTCCAAAGCAGAGTTGGTGTAGAGCCAAGATGTTAGCGAGCAATGGCACAGAAGATTGGGCCACTTGCACCATTGGGCCTTGAAGATCATGCAGTATATTTCTATAGGACTTCCCAAGGGAAAACTAGAGAAGATGGATACATGCAAAGGTTATACCTTGGGTAAGTATGCGAAATCTTCCTTTCAGGATCGAGACAGTAGAGCTGGAGAAATCTTGGAGTGAGTTCACACAAATGTGTGTGGACCATTCTCTATAGCCTCCATTGATAAACAAAGGTTCTATGTAATTTTAATTTATGATTTTTCTTGTAGATGTTGGATCCACTTTATGCAGAAGAAGGATCAGACCTTCTCAAGGTTTTGTGAGTTTAAAGCCTTGGCAGAGAAAGAATCTGGAAAGAAAATAAGGGCCTTGCGTAGTGACAATGGTGTAGAGTATGTCTCCCAACAGTTTAAGGACTTCTACACAGTAGAAGGAATTAAACGGGAATTGACGACATCCCATAACCCACAACAGAATGGGGTGGCCAAAAGGAAGAATAGTTCGATTGTGGGAGTAGCTTGAGCGATGTTGCATGACAAAACCTACCACTTCATTTGTGGGCTGAGGCATGCAATATAGAATTATACTTGCAGAATAGAAGCCTACACCTTATACTGGGAATGAAGACACGAATGGAAGCCTTTTCCAGGAAGAGACCAGATGTGAGTCACTTTAGGATCTTTGGATCATCAGTTTATTGCCATGTGACCAAAGATGCTCGAAAGCAGCTAGATCCAATAACTGAGTTGGGGATACTTGTGGGGTACACTGATACACCCCACAACTATCAGGTGTTCTTGCTTACCAGTTAGAGGACAATGGTACATAGAGATCTGAATTTTGATGAGAAGAAAGCCATGCGAGTATCACTTGAGAGGGAGATCAAGTTGCATGCAGAGGAGAAACTTTTAGTTCCTACGTAGGAGGAGCCTCAGACTGATGCGGAGCAGTTGCATGCAAAGGATCTGGGAGTGGAGACATCCACTCATGTTGAGTCTTCCAGAGATGGGTGAAAACGCTCAAGTGAAGTTGACAGGTTGATGCTGGATGTGAGAGAGAATGTGGGACATTCTCAGTGCAAACAGAGGAGGTCACCCAAGCCGTACACTAGCTATATGCCCTGGTTAGGGAGTGTGTAGAGTCTGAACTTTGTTCATTCGAGGAAGAAGTGTACCAACCAGTCTGGGTTGATGTTATGGTGGAGGCGTATGACTCCATCATTCGGAACTATGTTTGGGATGTTGTTCCAAGACCTCAGGACAAGTCAGTGGTGAGTTCTCGAGGGCTTTACAAGGTAAAGTAGGCAGTTGATGGTAGTGTTGAGAAACATAAGGCAAGGTTTGTTGCCTGTGGTTTTTCACAGGTCGAGGGGATCAAATACGATAAGAAATTTGCTCCTGTAGCAAGGTACTCATCTATCAGATTGATGTTGGCACTATTAGCTTAGATCGGTTGGAAGATCCATCAGATGGATGTAAAGACTGTGTTCCTCAATGGGAAGATTGAGGAAGAGGTGTACATTGAGCAACCGGAAGGTTTTGAGACCTTCGATCATGAGTCGCATGTGTGCCGACTCAATAGGGCTTTGTATGGGCTGAAGTAAGCACCTCATGCTTGGTACACCAGGATCGACACCTATTTCATTGGGTTGGGCTTCACAAAGAGTGAAGTAGATGTTAACCTTTACCACATCATGGTAGATGATCTGATATTGACGGGTGATGATCAGTTGATCAAGTCTTGCAAGGAGGACCTTGCAAGAGAGTTTGAGATGAAAGACATGGGTCTTATGCACTACTTTCTAGGCATGGAAGTGTGGCAGAAGGATGGGGAAGTGTTTGTGTCTCAAGGCAAGTATTCCAATGAGATACTCAAGCAATTCCACATGGAGAAGTGCAAGCCCATGCAGACTTATCTAGCTGGTAACTGGAGGAAGGAGGATGTTATTTTAGGTGAGGTAGTAGATGGTACTGCTTATCGACAGCTTGTGGGTTCACTGATGTATCTAGTGAACACATGACTAGATTTGTGCTTTATGGTGAACCAACAGAGTCAAGCTATGGTTTAGCCTACCACACTATTTTGGAAGGTAGCAAGGCATGTGCTGAGATACCTCAGAGGCACATTTAAATATGGATTGAGGTACAGACGGATAGATGGAGTGAAGCTTCAGGGTTTCACAGATGCAGATTGGGCAAGGAGTCCATCAGACTAGAAGAGCACTTCAGGAGGAATCTTGAACCTTGGTTCAATTGCAGTTTCTTGGTACAGTAGGAAATAGAGGTTAGTTGCAGTTAGCTCAGCAGAGGCTGAATACATGGCTTTCGGTCAGGCTGCATGTGAGACTATTTGGATACGTAAGATTCTAGTTGGATTGTTTGGTCAGAGGATAGATCCAAATGTGATCTCTTGTGATAATTAGAGTTGTATCAAACTCTCTGAGAATCCAGTATTTCATGACAGGTCCAAGCAGATCAATATCCGGTATCATCATCTTCGAGACTGTGTGGTGAAGAGGATCATGTTGTTGCTGTATGTTTCGACCAAGGAGTAGGATGCAGATATTTCGAATATGGCATTGTTAAAATGAAAATTCGAGTTCCATAGAGATAGGATTGTGGTGACAGATAATCCCTTTCTTTTTCAGAGGGAGCGTTGAAAATAGCAACAAGAAATGTTAAAAATAGAAGTGATAAAAATAGCACTGCTATAAATAGCATTTCGAGATAAATTCCGATTTTAGTTAGTCCCTGAACTAAAATCGAGAATTAAAATTCGAATTTTATCTTAACAGCCATTTGTAAAATAATTAATCAATTCATCTTGAGTTAATTAGTTGTATAAAATCAAACATGAAGTATATGTGAACACATGCAACAGTTTCCCCTTTGATTGAGGAAGTTATCCCTTGATTAAGGAGATCAGGATGAGTTGTACTTTGAGTTGTAATTAGTTAGCTCAAATTAATTGAGTTAAGTCCAGTTAGATTAGTTCCAATAGTTTTTGGAACTGATTGTGAGTTCAGTTAGTTAATGCATGCATGCATGTAAATACTGCACTTTAGGTAGCTGAATATTCTCTCATAAATAACTCATGCATGTCAGTTCAGTCAGAGACCCAGTTGAGATCAAATGATGGGATAGTGTACTATCAGTTGCAGGAATATTCCATTGAGGATATCTCTTGCATGCAAAATGAATTCACTCCTTGGAGATTGCACAGTTACTTTTGAGTTTAGTGAGCAGTGTGTGAGGTAATTACACACAGGTGGCAACATTGGACCCCAGGGGAAACTGCGTAAGGAGATAGGAGGCTTGGAGGGTTGAGGGAAGGCATATGTTGTGTCTATTCAGTCTATGAGCTACATTTTGTAGGATTATACTAAGAGCTGGATAGCTTATGAGCTAAAGCTTTGTGTAGTCCATACATATTTCCACTTGTATGATATTACAAAGATTATTGTTTTTAGCTGAGGCTTTCCCCAGAGTATTCTTCTATGTTTCAAGTGTGATTGATTTCTTCTTAATCTATTATATTTTTTCTATTTGATCTTCCTCAAAATTGATTAAGCTTTCGCAAGTTTCACTGTAGAACTAGATTAAGTATATTGCTTTAGTTACATTGCATTATCGGTTTAATCTGCAGTGAGAATTTCTACACCTCATCCATGAATTTGATGAGCTTTGTAAACATAATCATTGTCAATGAAAGGGAAGCTCCTCACTCCAATGTGTTCTTCCTAATGCCTATGTGCTTCATTTGTTGTTGAACCCTACTCCAACCCTCTCTCCTTTACTTTGTGTTATATCCCTCACAACAAAATTTTATTACATAAACATTGAAGATAAATGAAACATCTCCCACACGCGTTCCATTTGGCTTTCAAGCCTCCATGCATTCAACATGGCTCTCCAACCCAAACTTATTTTATATCATAAACACTATGTTTTACCGGTGTTCCATTAGATTGATGTTGGGAGAGCTAGAAATAAATGGGATTCAAGGATGTTATTTTGACCTAGAGAATGTGGTTCATTGCCCAATATGTTACCCAAAGGCCACCCTTTCTCACCGTTGTATTTCAAGAATTTTGAATTCATCTTAGGATAGATTATTTCTACTCGAGATACCTCCTTCATCACACCAATCAGTTAGTGTTCAGAGGAAACAATTAGAAATAGTTGTAGTTGTCATTTTGATATCTTGGGTTTCATTATCATGGGTTATCATTCATTGGGCTTGATTTTCCTTTCTTCACCTTTTTCTTATATCTAGGACTTAGGGAATGAGGCTTTCATTAGTTTTGAACACCTCATAGATATAGCATTTACATGAATTTTCACTTCAACCTTAGAGTTTAAACTTAGATACATTGCACTTGTGTATCTTTAATGATTTTGGCTTTCAATTTTTTCTTTTATTTCATCACAAATGACAAAAGGGGAAATAATTTTCCACAAATATATGAATGCTTAATCATAAAGGTGTCACTTGAGTAAAATGAATGAACATCCTATAGAAAGATATGGGATAAAATTTGACTAAGGGAAATAAGGGTACAATAATATTGATGTGTGGAACTTATTAAAATCACCAAGTATATTCCCAAACCATCAAGATGGCACATTTATTTGAGTAAAATTATGAAACACCATTGGACAATCCAACTTAGAACTTACAACCAAAGCATCAAGAGTTAGAATAGATTTCTTAAGTGATCACAACAAAAATAATAAACATTTAATATATCATATACACATGGATCATACATATGAATCTATATGTGGTAGCTAAAGCAACATCTTCCTACACCTAGGATCCTAGATAGCCAAGCAAAGGTGTCTTCAAACCAATGATAAATCCATGAGTTACATATAGATGTATACACCTCAGTTGGAAAATGATCAATGTGAAAATAATATCAGAGGCTAGTATGACAATGAAAATTTATAAATTTCCTCTGAAAACCCATATATAAAGTGGGGTAACATGTCCTATGACATCCAACCTACAATTTTCGATGGGAAATCCTCAAAAGTCTCTTGGAAGAGATATGTAACATTGAGGGCCAAGATGAGGTATGAGACCTCACCAATTTGATAGTTGAGGAATTTTAAATCTTGGTTTGTCAATTTTGGCCCTAAGTAGGCAAGGAAACATGGAAGGATGTGACCCACTTAAAAGAGTTCAAATGGGGATTGACACATTAGTCCTCATATAAATATCTAAATCCAAGGACCACACTCATAAAAAGAGCTAGACATGCATTGAAAGAATGTAGATAATGAACTATCCAAATCTTTATAGAGACAATATAATGTCCCTTGAGTCTCATAATAAATGGGGCTTCTACATATGAGGTGACCCTCTAACCCGATCTCATGTATATGGAAAAGCTAGTAGATGTTATTGAGAAGAGGAATATGATGATGATTAGTTTCAACTTGATTCTAATGTTAACCGACTTCAAACGCAACAAGGGGAATCTAAGAGAAACATCCAATGCCTTGGTGTGTATGTGGGTTAAACAATAACACCCCCTCTCATTTGCATGAAGTGTACCTAGTACAAATCCATCTTAGAGTCGAGGCCATGAAAATATGAAGTCCAAGTAAATTGAATGTAGTGTCTATAAATAACCTCTCTAACAATGTGACAGAAGCATATGATAATGGAATTTACGTTGGAGGTGTATATCACTTGAATTGCGTTACAACTTTAATCTCTCCCCAACAAAGATGTGTCATGCTCCCTTGTGATGATGCATCAACCTTACTGGAGAACAACCTCATGATGTAAAAGGAAATTAAACATGATTCAACTTTAATAGTGTTGTGCATTCAACCCCCATCTCACACTCATGGCTAATGTGAGGTTATTTAAAGAACTTATGTGGATACTATAATTTTATCTGATCTTATGTACATAATGTTCTACATTGACACAATTGAGTTTTTAAGCAAACACAATATTTATATCAAGGGTTGACTGCTTATGCATTAGGGCTAGAGAGGCCTTTTCTTTATGAGTGATCTATTGATTATGGACTCCTATATGGGAGAGCACTACAAGCTCCATCTCAACATGAAGTGTAGATATTATGTGCAATTCAGGCCAAGGCTTTGCAAATTATCTAGATAGGGGAGATTACAAGGGTCATCTTGAATGAGGATAGCCAAAAGTTGTTGGTTTCAATATTCAAGGCAGAACCATGGGAAGCATCAAAGAGAATAGAACAATATAAGGGTTGAAGCTCAAATGGTTTCATGGGACACTTATATAAATAGCATCAACCAATGGTGAGTAGATATATTCTTCAGTTTCATCCCCTAAACACATCCTTTCTTGCACTAAACCCAAAATAAATGAATCCTGTTGGCTTTGATAAGTGTCATTCAGTGTCATTGTGCAATATTTCATATAAGGTCTCGACAAAAATCATTAACAACCACTTAAATTCCACTCAAGAAAAATTATCCCATAAGAGAAAATGGGATTTTTTAAAGGGAAGTATAATCCTATAAAAAATTGTAATGGTCTAAGAATACATTCAAAGTAGCCAAATAGATGGAAATAGTGGAATGGGCATAAATTTAAAAACGAAAAATATTTTTGTAAGTTTGGACTCTCTTTCTTATTTATTTTTCTCTACCCATGTAACTATTCTCTCAATTATGTAATAAATAAATCTAAATACCACCCCCATAAAAATATCTATATATATGTATTAAAATAATGTAGACAATGACCCATCCAAATCTTGATAAAGACATTAGAACATCCCTTGAATATCAGAGAAAATGGGGCATCTACAGATGAGGTGATAAAAAAATTCTTTCTTGCACTATTACCAAAATAAATGGATCTTGTTGGTTTTGATACGTGCCATTTAATGTTATTGTACAATATTTCATATAAGGTCTTGACAAAAATTATTAGCAACCATTTGAAAGTTCACTCAAGAAAAATTATCCCATAAGATAAGAGGGGGTTTCGTAAAGGGAAGTATAATACTATAAAACATTGTAATGGTCCAATAATATATTCATAGTAGCCTAAGATGAGTTACAGTCAGTCCTTAGGTGAACACGGCATAGTCTAGTTGTAGCAGTCGTAACTTTGTCAAGTTGTTGTAGTCGAGGCAAGACTTGGTTGGGTTCCCAAGTCCCAAAAAAAAGTAAGGGTAGCTGTGAGGGCATGATAGCTAAGGAGTGCCAAGGTGTGCCAAGGAATGAAAAGGCTTTCTAACACATGCTAGATAGTTTCAATGCATGTTGAGGAGTGTTAGGGAGTGCCAAAACATCACAAGGGAGAACTAGGTAAAAATGCATGGAATTGAATGAATAAGAGTGTGTGCCAAGGAGTGTCAACGAATTCCTGGTATCTCAAGGATAAAGTATGCTAGGATAAGGTCAAAATAAGGCTTGTAGGAGGAAATCCTATGGTTACATTAAGGGCTTGGACAATGTAGTTTCAAAAAAATGGATACTTGGGTTGGGCACAACATTTTTTTTCTAATGACTTTGCTGGGTTCCCAAGTCTCAAAAAAAGTAAATCTATCTATGAGAGCATGACAACTAGGGAGTGATAAGGTGTTCCAAGGAATGCCATGAAGTACTAACACATGGTAGACAATTCCAAGGAATTTTTTGTATGCAAATACATGCCAAGTACTAAGGCATGCCAAGATGTGCCAGGCACCAAGGTGTGGCACCAAGACATTCTAGTGTGTGTTAGGGCCAAGTGCCACGGAGAGATGAGGGAGCACTAGTTTCAAATGCATGGAAATAAATGAATAAGAGTGTGAAGGGGAGTGTCAGCACATTTTAAGTGTGAAAGGCATCACGGAGTGCTAGGATGTACTAGGGAGTGCCAAAGCATGCCAAGGAATGCAAGGGATTTTAACATGTGCCACATAGTGTCAATGTTAGATGTGCCAAGTGTTATGGTATGTCAAGATGTAAACTATGTTGCTTAGTTGTTTTATGATCACGATTGTATGTGAGCCTTGTCTTCGTAACTTATTAAGTTGTATGATTTGAGATTCGACATGAGTAGCCTAAGATGGGTTATAGGAAGTTATTAGGTGAACAAGGAATAGTATATTCATAGTAACTGTAACTTGGTCAAGCTGTTGTAGTCGAGGAAAGATATGGTTGGGTTCACAAGTTGCAAAAAAAGGTGAGGGTAGTTGTGAGGGCATGATAGCTAAGGAGTGCAAGGGCATGCCAAGGAATGAAAAGGTGTGTTAACAAATTCCAGACAGTGGCAATGCATGTCGAGGAGTATTGCAGGCCAAACAACAACTTTCTCTATCACAAAGATGATTTGGCTCTAAATTCTTGTGGTCATGGGCTTGAAATTTTATTCCTCATGGAATGAGATATAAAAACCTCTTGCCATAGGTTATAAAGAATACAGAACCTATCAAATTTATAATTGGGCTTCTATCCTTTATCTAGAAATAATGAATCAATGGTTGATCCTTACAATGTAGATGGGTCTGAGAAGTAGAGTGCAATCAATTACCTTAAGACCAATCTATTGTGGTTTGGAACCTGGACTCAGTCTTCATAGAAGAAAAATTCTAGCGTGACTTCTAGAATTTATTGAAACTATTACTAATGTGTAATGGTTTTAGTTGCATGAACTCATCGAAGCATTTTTAAGCCTCCACATTCTTGCATTGAAATGAATTTGATCGCACTCTCTAAACCAAATTCTCAATGAATGGATCTATATCTTTGTTCATTACTTCAATGTGCAGTCATATGGGTTGGGGTGCGTTCAAATCTCACAGATATGTCTATATATCACTGATATACTCACTTCCTAATCCGAATGAGATCAATTTACATGCAAATCAATGTGATTCTAATTGGCCCAACACCAAACACTTGCATAATGTTTGAATTGTTTTAATGCTTGGTTGTAATTGGGAAAGTATATAATGCATTCAAGAAATTGCGGTGCCAAAAATGTTTGAAATCTGGCATACAACATCTATAGCCATTCAATCTGTCTAGTAAGATACTGCACCCTCATTGTTTGAAGTCATTTCGATTTTCATGGCTCAAAAGTAACTCCTTGTTTGTTCGGCTTCGACATTCTAGTTGGCACTTGGGAGGGTACCTACTACTGATAATCTTTTATCTGCATTATTTATTCGTTGTGCTTAATGGGTGGTTTTTTAATCTCTTATTAATCCCTAAATGTCCACTTGGCTTTGAATATTCACCAATCAATAATGGGTTGACAGTGAACTAATTTGGTGTTTGACCAAAAATTAAAATATATTTTTCAATTTATATGTTATAAAAAATATTAATTTACTTTTTGAAATTACTTTAATTTTATTGCTCGAAATGGCTTGAATATTATTTTGTAATCACTACAATCCTAATAAAGGTGCAAATTGCAGTTACCACACTTTCCATCGATCATTTTAATCGTATTGATTTATATATTTATTATGAAGTTTGATTTTATTAAGTGTGGGGGTGTTTTAATTGACGTTGTGAGAACCCTGTATGAAGAATTTTTGAATTAACTGGGCATTTCCTATGCAATTTGGGTCATTTCAATCAATCAAAGAGATGGTCTGATAAAAAAATTGGTCACAAAAGACCCTTTCTATGCCAGTAACTCTTTCGCAACATCCTACGCTTGATGCTACGACTGCGCCACTACATGCGGAGAATGGTGCCATCGTTAAATTAAATCATATAGATGTCATTTAATCCAATAAAAGAGCATATGGTAGATGTCAGAGGCATATGAAATGGGTAGATGAAACTAGAACTGAATTGATTAAAAAAGAATTCCTATTGGCATAAATATTGCAAAACAAAAGGAATAATTTAAGAAGTGTTTTATTTTTTTCTCATATTAATTTATGAAAGAGCACTAACCTAAACATGATGATGATCATTGCAATATTTAGTTTGATTTCCATATGTAACAATGTGGTTTTTTGATCCAACATTAAAAATATTAATATCTGAACATACAAAAATAAAATTTAATGCAAGAATTAGAAAAACATTGGGATCCCTAGTATTTGAGTGAGAAAGGATGGCTAGCTGATTTGTCCATCCACTTACTATGAGGTGACGATGCTCCTTAGTATAAGTTGGCTAGAAAAACATTGGGATCCCTAGTATAAGTTGATACCATGGAGTAGTTAGTTATAATCATAGTAAATAATGAGATGACTTTATGTTAAAAAAAATAGAGTTGTGTAGAATTCATATGGTCTGGGTGATGAGAGTGTGATGATCAAGTTGTGTGGCGTTGAGGGTTTTGGGAGATAGTTGCAATGTGTTTTACAATTGCATATCTATGGGATATCAGGACACCTTGTTAGATGATATTGGGAGGTTTTTTTGGGATGTTTTAGTGTTATTAGATAAATGCCTAACCCTCTAGACTAGTAGCTTAGTCTAGAAACAAAAGTACAAAGCATTCTCTACCTTTTCTATAAACAATAGATAAGATAAGAGAACGGAGAACCTACTTGTAGATTCTAGCTTGTTCCTTATCTCCCTTGACCAATTTTGTTGCTCCTTCCCATACTTAAGCCACTTGAGAAGTACCTACACATAGACAGAAACAAGAACCCATCAAAGCATATGATAATGATCTATTGATTAAAAATAGCACGGAATCAAGTACATGATAAGCATATGAAAGCATCAAAAGACAATACAAGCATATGGAAAAATATTTGAACACTTTATTAGTGAAAGGAAGAGTTATAACCAAATTTTGTTGATTCAGCATCACTCCTCCAATTCAATCCCATCCTCTCCTCAGAATAAGCAAGACACTTTGACATCATTACAACACTTGCAATCAACTCAAATCTCATACCAACAGTGTCTCCCTACAATTCAATAATTTCCAACCCCTGATCACTTAGATGAGTGGTCTTTTTATAGGTGAATGAAGGAAGTTATTCCATGAATAGTGATAATGAATGCCCTCCCAAATTTAGAATTCAGTTCCATGAATGAAGGGATAAGGGAATTGATGTTCCTTAACTCCCTTCCTCATCCAAATATGAACTCAAAGGAGTGGATGTCCTTGAGAAACTTCTAGAGGCATCCAATGGATAAAGAATCTCTCAAACCCTCATGGAAATTTGCTCAAATTCGCCCACCGCAGGCCAAAGAGGGACAAAGTGCACTGCATAGCACCCTTACAGTGTATGGTTTGAATTGCAGTGCACCCTAATGAATGCCTACCTGCGTTGATATTCTTAGAGGCATTTTCTGGATGTTTTCAGTGATGGAACTTCTTGGGAAGTGGGGCATTCTGATGTTTAACTTCTTTAGTGCATGTAACAACTACATTAGGGGTTTATGGTCCCTAATAGATTGATCTATAAGTTGGGGTTGATGTGTCCAAATGGATCTGTAACAGTTGCCCCTGAAAGCATGAAGTTGTAAATATATATGTTGAGTGAAATGCTTTATCACGAAGAGAGAAGGTTTCGAAGCGGAAGGTGACCTGCATCAATTTTTTTTTGTACGTTAAGACTAACCTAAGTACCCACGAGGATTTGAACCGGTGACCTATCGCAAGGAGTGCCTTAACAGCGCACCCATTCACCGTCAATCCAAAGCCCCGTGGGCGGTGACCTGCATCAACTACAATACATATATCATGATAGTTTGATTTTTTCTCATGAACTCACTGAGGGAAGGCATCCCCATGCTCAGCTTATAAACTTTCATTGCATGTACAAATATAGTTGTCTATAGATATAGACCCATGAATGGATGACCATGGATGTAAGGCCATTGTACATTTGATTGAGTATTCTTGAAAATATCACAACCTAGATGGATGACACTAGATCTGGGGTCTTCAATCTCATTCAATCGTTTGCTTAAGTACAAGTCTAACCATGTGAATAGATGTTTTGAAGTTGAACATGGGAAGACATTATCTGATTACTAGCCAATGATGTAAGTCATTAAGAAACATGAGAGGGATCACCAATAATGATATCATATGAATAAATGATTTGATGTCAAACACCATACAAAGTCTTATGGTCGAAGGCCAGTGATGTCAACCTATCGCCGGAAGCGAGAAACCTGCCATTGATGTATGCAAGCCTCAAGGTACTAAAGGGATGTTTCTAAGTCAACTGCTTGGATAATGTGCTGATGTCGACAAGAAGTGACTCGTCACAGGAGGGCCTTGATGTATCCCACATCAATGACATGAAATGAGGTAAACGATTTTGGAGATGAAAACAATTGACTGACGACACAAGGTTCAGGAATGGCGGTCATGAAAATGAAGGTTTACGGTATTCCAAAGGATGAAGTTTGAACTTAATGACTTCTCTTGAGCATGTCGGTGACACTAAGATGAATTGGTAGCATTGACCCAAAACAAAGTAATGGATGGTATGATAGACCAACGGTGTGATAACCATCAAGCTAAATGACCCAACCCACATAGTCATAGTGATGAGGTGAAAGTGTCATGTTCAAGAGTGACTTGCTACCATAAAGTGTTTTCGGCTTTTTCTGATTTTCCCCAGTCATTGCTAACCAATATCTCCTTATTTTTATCAAGCTTGAGGATGACAACATATTCTTGTTGTATAATTTCACCCTTTGGGTGAATCCATAGCTATTTGATGCTTTAACAAGTCTAGCGAAGGTGAAACTCGGTCTTGTCTAGATGGACAAGTTTGTCGCTATTTGATATTTAACGAGTTTAACAACAAAGATTACTCAGTACTTTTCATGTTTAGGGAGTTTGAAAAGGGAAAAAAAGGAAACTCCACAAGTTCTTTTTCGTAAAATAATCTCTCAAGTCTGAAAAAGCATAAAATAATACAAGAGAGATATCATTTCCAATCCTTTAACGAGCTGGAAAAGACAAGTTCTCAACAATATTTTCATGTTTAGAGATTCTGAAAAGACATTAAAGAGGACTCCATTTTGAGGAATGAGTGGTGTCTAGGGTAGCAATTGGTTCTGGTGATGTTGGTACTTCTCAAAACATGTTGATTTATGTGAAGAGTTTGGCTAATAAGACCACTCATTACAATTGTTCCTAAAAAAGGGTAAACAACCAAGTGAAAAGGTATGATCAGCCAAAGGGATGGTGGCGATGGGATGGAAACAACCAAGGATCATCTGATGAAATAGGCTGATAGAATGGAAATCACGAGGGTTAAAATGGAAATGGGTTCATTTTTACACAAGCTTGAACCATAGGGAACTATGCTTGGATTTAGTTTCATGTTTACACAAGCTTGAAACGAAAAACTATGGTTGGATTTAGTTTCATTTTTACACAAGCTTAAAATGAAAAACTATGCTTGAGATTGGTTTACATGCCCTCAACATGATGAAAGGGAGAGTCTCCTGTAACCAGATGGAAGTCGTTGTGGTGAAGCAGGACGGTTATCCAACACCTTTTTGGCTTTGTCCAGATAGGGACAAAGGTGAATGGGGCGATTCCCTTCACATAACCTACAGTGAAACTTAACTTTACCACTAGGTGCATGCCCCCCAAGCTTCATTGCATTCATCTATGTAGACTACCAATGGATATCATGTGAATGGAATGAAGGTTCTTTTATGAGATCAAGTGAAAGAATCGACTGAGATTTTACGAGATCTAATCAAAGACTCGACTTGGAACTTTTCTCTAGGGGTCCTTGTTTCATTTTTAAATGAGATTGACACAAGACAAAACTCTGCTCATATTCCTTGTTTCATTTTTTAATGAGGTTGACATAAGACAAGAAACTATCCTCATTTTCCTCAGTTTCATTTTTTAACAAGGTTGAAAAAAGACAAGAAACTATCCTCATGGATCTGTTTCATTTTTTAACGAGGTTGACACAATAAAAGAACCATCCTCATATTCCTTGTTTCATTTTTTAAGGAGGTTGGCACAAGACAAGGAACTATCCTCGATTTCCTTGATCACAACTCATAAGAGGAAATGAAAGAGAGATCTAGTTCCAATGCCCACAGTACCTGATGTACAACATCACTAAAATGATCGCCAGTTGATGTAGGTATGGAACGTGTTGCCACATAATTAACCTGTGGTAGGGATGATAACATTGGTACGAAAGGACCATTTAGGGAATATGGTTGACTGGGAGCCATATTTGGACCGGGAAATGAAAGCTGGTCAACGATGACAATTTTGCATTCATGCGGGAGACAAATCACTCGAAAGAGTGTTGAAACAATAGCTCCCATGCCATAAACATAGTCATGCCCAAGAAGTAAATTATAATCTAAAGGGCCTGGGACTACCATCACATTAATATAAAAAAAATTTCCTCCCAAATTAATAGGTAACTGAGGGAGGATCCTTAATGGTTGACTGGTTCCTCTGTTAAAACCCAACAAATTTTTTGTAACAGGCAGAAGTGGTGGCAAACTGAGTGCTTGCCAAGCAGTTGAGGAAAGGATGCTCACTGATGCACCTTCATCTATAATAGTTCCAGATACAATCATATTACAAACCTGTACTATGATCTAAAAGGTCACATAAGAGGGAAGATAGAATCCAACCAGTCCATTCCAATCAAAGGAAGTGACTAGACTACTTGGAGGGTGTACCATAGAAACAAAAGAATTAACCCCTTGAGTTAAGAGAATGGGAGGATTTTTCTCCTATCTTGATGGAATAGGAGGACTACCCCTAAGCTCATTAGAATCTAAAGAAACAAAAATAACTTTGGTGGTATCATATTCACTCTCTTCGGGAAAGGTACGATTTAATGAAGGTGAAATCGGGTCAACTGTTACCTCGATCTATTGAATTGGGTTGGGTATAGACTCATAAGATTCACTTCCATAGAGAGTGGGTTTGACCGACAGTTGATTTTGGTCAGTCAATTCATCAACTAGTGTAGGATTTAGGGATAGTTTCCTGTAACCAGATGGAAGTTGCTACGATGAAGCAGGACGGTTATCCAACCCTTTTTTGGCTTCATCTAGATAGGGACAAAGGTGAATGGGTTGATTCTCTTCACATAACCTACATGGAAACTTAACTTTACCCTTCTTCCCATGAACTTTAGTACCACTAGTTGATGGTGTGTCAGCAACATGATCTCCAAGAGTTGATGACACAAGATGGTGTGAACGAGAAGACCATTCTTCTAAGATCTTAGGAATATTAGGACAATGTCAAAGAAGATGGTCTTCCGCACAAAGTTTGCATGGATATCGAACTTTATGAGGCTTGATGGACGGTTTCTCATCAGATGTTGCATTCAAAGCAATGGTTGCTTGGTTGCCCCTCTTTTGAATTTTCTTCTTCTTCTTCTTCTTCTTCTTCTTCCCTTTTTTCTTCTTCTTAGCCACTTGGTTACTAGTACCAATACTTTCACCAGGCGAAGAGGAAGAAGGGGAGGAAGAAAAAATTGAGGAAGAAGGCAAAGGGTCAACTTTAGGATCAACTGGAGGTTGATTTTGTCCAATTGGAGGTGTACTCGATTGTAGAGAAATCACGACATTTTGAACCAAGGAGGTTGAAAACAACCATACTGGCAAGCCAATGGTAAATCATGGAAAGGACAATGTAGCCATATATGGAGCACCAATCCCATCAAAAGGAATTCCTTGATCAGTGGACTTCCGATTTGTCGCCATATGCTTCAACCTAAGATCAACTAAGGAGCAAGCGTGGAGGATGTTATCCACGATCAATTAATTTTATTTTAATCAAAGTAACTTAAGAAAACAAAAGATGGATAGTTTAGGCAAAAGGTTTACCAGGAAACTATGAACTGAAGAATACCTCCTGGTGAACCAAGAAGTACAAGCAAGGGATCTCCCCGAATGCTGTGTTCGGTGTATCACAATGTACAAGGCGGCCGACTCGGTTACCTAAGGATGGATAGAAACCTAGTGTGGTCCTCCCATATATACCCGAAAGTACATGGAGGCCCAGACCGTATAAGTGTTGTCTACTGCAAAACCGCATACTGAGAGCATTCCCATTTACTTTACGTACTATAACACTACCCTCTATACCCTAAGGTACGTGGACAAGCTACGATATACTCACATAAGTGGAATGAGGTATCACACTTGGGATGTATTGCAAACATGTTAGTGATAGTTGCTTTGTTTTACGATGATGGAACACATCTCTAGCCTAGACCTCTAAACATTTTTCGTTAGGTGACAATGCTCCATTAGGTAAATTCATATAAATTTTAAGTTGATCTTCTTTAGAATTTTCCTTTCAAGCTTCACCATGTGATGTATGTTTCCAATTCCTAAAATTCAACTTATATGATAAGCATTCTTTCCATTCAGTTTTAACAATGAAAATCCTAGCGACTTAGGGATAGAGCAATCAGATTTCTTTTGATCGAAGAGCAAAGAGCACAATCTAAATGCAAATTCTCTACACTATTCCTTTCAGCATACATAAACTCTTTTCAATGCAAGGTGTATGTATTTCTTTTCTATTTCCCTTAATGTGAATGATTCAAAAAGGAAAACTAATGCACAAATGATCAACAAACTCTTTCCATAAAAATTGACGATTTTGCGACAATTTGTTCTCAAGGGAAGGAAGACTCTATGACACTTCCGTTTTCAAAGAAATGAGGAATTATGATACTTTCAATGAAAAGACTAATCATATGCACATATCAATCAATCGATCTTTCATGAATGAAGATTTGACAACAATTCAAATTTTGAAGGAAAAGACGGTTTTACAACACTTTCCTTCGCTAAAGATCAATCGATCAAAACTAACTTTCGACTATAGATTGAAAATGACAAAGTAAATACATATTTTTTTTTTATCAATCCTAGTCTATGTAGGGCCAAATTAAGGAGATGAAAAACTATTTTCAAAGACAAAACATCTTTGACATTTAACAACTCATTAAAACAAGAGAAAATTGGCAAAAAACTTTCAGTTCCTAGATGGGAAACTGACCTTCAAGGGATCAGCGAAGCCGGTATTTAGAGACAGTGCACTGCAGTGCACTGTGTCCTTCATTGGACTGCGCTAGTGATAGTAAGCTATTCTGAAGGCAATTTTGACACAGTTTCGACTCAATTTTCAATGAAAGAATATTGGAATTCAAACAAAGACCACAAGTACAATATGTAGAAATGTCTTAAGAGGATGATGAGCTACTAAGATGGATGATTTCTCCCTAGTGGAGTCACCAATTTGTTTTGGTAATTTTTAGTGTTGTTGGATAAACGCCTAACCATCTAGACTAGTAGCTTAGTCTAGAAAAAACAGTACAAAGCATTCTCTGCCTTTTCTATAAACAATAGATAAAATAAGAGAACAAAGAACCTACTTGTATCTTTCACTTGTTCCTTATCTCCCTTAACCAATTCTGTTGCTCCTTCCTATACTTAAGCTACTTGAGAAGTACCTGCACATAGACAGAAACAAGAACCCATCAATGCATATGATAATGATCTATTGATTAAACATAGCATGGAATCAAGTACATGATAAGCATATGAAAGCATCAAAATACAATACAAGCATATGGAAAAATCTTTGAACACTTTATTAGTGAAAGGAAGAGTTACAACCCAATTTTCCTGATTCAACATCACTCCTCCAGTTCAATCCCTTCCTCTCCTCACAACAGGCAAGACACTTTGACATCATTATAACACTTGAAATCAACTCAAATCTCATACCAACAACATCTCCCTACAATTCAATAATTTCCAACCCTTCATCACTTAGATGAGTGGTCTTTTTATGTGTGAATGAAGGAAGTAATGCCATGAATCGTTATAATGAATGCCCTCCCAAATTTAGAATTCAGTTCCATGAAAGAAGGGATAATTGGATTGATGTTTATTAACTCCGTTCCTCATCGAAATACGAACTCAAAGGAGTGGATAGCCTTGAGAAACTTCTAGAGGCATCCAATGGATAAGTAATATTTCAAACCCTCATGAGAATTTGCTAAAATTCACCCAGCGTAGGCCAAAGAGGGACCAAGTGCATTGCATAGTACCCTGACAGTGTATGGTTTGTATTGCAGGACACCCTAATGAAGGCCTACCTGCGTTGATCTTCTTAGAGGCAGTTTCTAGACGTTTTTAGTGATGGAACTTCTTGGGAAGTGAGGCATTCTGATGTTTAACTTCTTTATGGAATGTAACAACTGCATTAGGGGTTGATGGGCCCTAATAGTATCGATCTATAAGTTGGGGTTGATGTGCCGAAATGGATCTGTAATAGAGGCATTATTTTCAAAACTGTTACATTGAGGGTGTTGTCGACTTAGTATGTGGCAATGTAAAATCTCTCTATTAGGCAATGGAAAATTTGTCTTTCAATTGATGTTGTTTTTCTGTTTCAATATCCTTGCCGCTCATTAATAATAATACATTTCTTTTGTTGGCGGAAGAAATGCCAGCTACATGCCATTCCTAAAATTTATGGTGCATTTACGGCTCATAAGAGTATGTATACGTCGAAAGACTTAGGCCACATTTGTTTAAATTATGGGCAAAGGAAAAATGCATCTAGGCAGGCCATGGGGATCTTTCCATTCAAAGGTAGGAAGCCAAGATAATCAACGTATGTTTATTGCAAATTATTTCAAGGAAGTTGTATATCGTGTACCAGACACAACCTTTGATGGTACCACTCTCCACTTTTCCATGTTCTCTAATTTGAAATGTTTTTCTTTATGCTGACTTCGAGAGTGTTTATAACAATTACATCGTTGAGATTTAATTTGTAGTAAGAATAATGCTGAATAGGTTAATTCTGATTTTCTTTTCCAATTATATTTAAATTGGTCCTTAAATATGGATCTTATTGAATACATTAATCTTGTAATGGTATACCATATTACATATTTTGAAACAACCATTCTTTTTGTTTTCTGATTTCTAAAACCTTTTCTTTTGTAAGTTTGACATTACTATATTGCCAGGCCCATGAGGTGAGGTGTAAAATATGATGTATTTATGAAAAAACCACTGAAATTAATTTGTAAAATCCAAGGGATAAAATAATTAGTTATAAAATACAAACAACTCTAGTTTCAACAATATGCTTTTGTCAATAACCTTTTCAGAACGATAGTAGAGACAAAGTAGAAGAAATCAATATTGGATAAATTTTATGCCTCAAAAGAGAGACATAAGCTACACAATCACCTTTATGTAACCATAAAAATACATGTCTCAATTAAACACTCACTTCACTTCATTAATTACTCCCAATTTGAAAACTTGAAACAAAAATCTTTAAACAAAAATTTTGTTTACCTTTTTAATGAAGTGGTAGAATTGTGTTTTAAAGGGTGAGCCATAAATCAGTACGTGAAAGGTAGAAATTGAGAATAAAAAGCTATCTGATCTGGATCTAGAGACACAATAGACCAT
Organism: Pinus taeda; assembly: GCA_000404065.3. Classification (NCBI taxonomy): domain Eukaryota; kingdom Viridiplantae; phylum Streptophyta; class Pinopsida; order Pinales; family Pinaceae; genus Pinus; species Pinus taeda. The sequence goes on along the minus strand of APFE031728915.1, from coordinate 10,083 downwards.
GGAAAAAAAATCATGGTATTGACGAGTCTTCCCAGCAAATAAACTCTAATTGTTAGACCACTGCCCAAATTTCAGTTATTTGCAATGAAATAGTGACTCTAGCTTTATTTATATGAATAGAGACTTTGGCCATTGTCATGTTCATTTCCTATGAATGGTTTTGATTTTCAAACTCCAACTAGTGTTTCGTTAAACTAATTAAAGATTTGATGACAAACTTATAGTTTTCAAAGATCTTTTTGAAATCTATTTTCTTGAGAAAATTTGTCTTTTTACTTCAGGTACTGTAGATTGCTACTGTGTGACATATGTTATGATATAATTGTTTGTATAAATAGACATAATTGTTGTACAACATAGTCCTTTTTAAATAAACAAAATCTCCAAATACAATGCTTATTAATTAAGAACATATTTTAGACTTCGTAGCTAAGTTATGATTACATTTCAGTAGGGGATTTTGTGTACGCTGATATTGTGTTGTCCCTTTGGTTTTTTTCAGGTAACAATGGTTAATAAGGGATGTGCTATTGAGTAGTAAACACGCATCTTATTCTACTGTCAACAAGAAACTCCATGATTTTCAGCCATGGAAACAAAAACACGATGCCAGTGGGATATCCAAAGTCTGTGTTGGATGAGTTTAATACTAGTGATGATTTTGATTCCTTTCCAGACAAATAATGTCACAAGTCAAATTCAAATAAACAGAAGCAACTCAAGAATGAAGGTGAAGTTATTTCTTTTTGTCCAAGTCAATTTTTTTTAGTTGTTGGCTGTTTTCATGTTTTGAGTGCGAACTTGTGAAATTCCGAATTGCATGTTGGTTTATGTGAAAGGGATATATATATCTATATATATCATGGTTTCTAGAGATCTGTGTTACATTTGCATAGAATTTTAGATATCATTCAGATATCTAAACACTAAACAACAAAAACATTGAGATTTTTCATTTACTCAACCTATAACATATTGCATCTGTTTTCATCAATTCTCTTCTTCCATATGCTATCCACTTATGACATTTCCTTTGGAATATTTGGTGCGTTAGATAGTTATAGGTCATTTATAGGCTATAAATGCCTTCATATTTTCACTTCTAATTGAGTATTCAACTGAACATACTGTTCTATTATACATAACTATTTCTCCCTCCACCCACTTTTCATAAATTCCATAAAAGTTAGGTAGGGACCTGAAACTTCGATGTTTCTTTTCTTATTTAGTAAAATATTGTCGAGACTTTAATTTATATAATGTCGTAGAATTTACAATTTATGAAGTTTGAAGGTCTAATTTTTAAAAGTTTAATTCTTTAAAGGGTGCTAGCTCAACGGAAGAGCATCTGCTTTATAAGCAGGAGGTTGGTGGCTCGATTCCATCATGCCCTGAAATCCATATGGAATGGCGACGACCAATTTTTGGTGACAGAGGCTCTTTTGACCATCACCAATGAGATTTGGTGACATTTTTCAACCTTCACCAAAATATGAAATGGTGACGGTGAACGAACGCCACCATATATACAGATGAATAATGAAAACCCTTAAAGGTCTATAACAATAAATAATTGTTGTTGATAAGAAATGGTGATGGCTGATATCTATCATTATAGTCATTATTCGTGATGGACATTGAATGTCACCACAACACCTATACTTCTAGCAATACAGATTTTGGTGACGGTCAATGAACTTCACCATATATATGCACCAATAGTGACAACCATGAAAGATCCATCACAATAAATCATTGTTGTTCATATGAAATGGTGATGGTCATTATTTGTCATTATAATCAATATTCGTGATAGAATTTGAATGTCACCATAACACCTATACTTTTGGCGACGCCACCTTTGGTGACATTCATTTTTTGGTGACTGAGGCTATAGTTCATCACCATTGCTCATATGAAATGGTGATAGACGCTAACTGTCATTATAAGTCATTATTGATTATGGACTTTGAATGTCACTACAACACCTATAATTTTGGTGACGCCACCTTTGGTGACGTTAAGTTTTTGGTGATGGAGGCTATTGTCAGTCACCATTGCTCATATGAAATGGTGACGATTGCTATCTGTCATTATAAATCATTATTGGTGACAGAAATTAAATGTCACTACAACACCTATGCTTCTAGCGATGCCACCTTTTGTGACATTCACTTTTTGGTGATGAAGGCTCTTTTGACCATCACCAACGAGCTTATGGTGACATTTTTCACCCCTCACGAATGTCCTTTTTTCTTGTAGTGACTCTATCATATTGCATATTATCCAAATGACTTTGCTTGAAAACATCATACTATTTCTCATTTTTTGCATGAAGAAATGGTGGAATATCTTCATAAATTTTGCCAGCATCACTAATTTTATCACATTCCTCCTAAGAGTGTATTTGAGTGATATCCCATAGAATAGGCTTTTTTTTTTCATTACTTTTGTCAATCGAGAGGGGCAACCTACCTTCCTTGGAGCATGGTGCACCTCATCCTCCACTGCACATTGAGGTCCATGTACTTGCACAATCATTACTGAGGTCATATCCCCTAAGTGAGTCACTGAAGTGGTGAGAGGTAGATAAAGGCCACTATGAAAGGCAACCAAAAAATTAACTAGAAACAAAAGGAAACAAATGAGAGACATGTTGTAGGAGAGGAGAAGTGTGGACTCTGTATAAAAGACTAATGGAACTTCTTCAATTTATACCACCAACTATAAGTTCCCATTAGTCAAAGAAATTGCATAGAGGGATGTGATAATATCATGCCACCACCAACCATCATCATTATTCTTCAATGTATAAACTTCCTGACAAGAAGGTGTCTTAAAGGACACTATGTTGAGAGCATGGGAACAAGATGTTGATTACCTAGTTGTCCTTGAGTGTGTTTACCATTCCTGCTAGCATTATCTCTGCTTATCAAATCATTAAAACCACGAGTAACCAAATAAATATGCAATTGATGAAAAACAAAACCATTAAAATTGACTCCCATGATAATTAAAGAAAATTTCTTCTCAATTGAGATCTACGTCTGATCACCAGTCGATGCCATGGGAATATTGAGGCCCACTAATGAGAAAATTCTTCTCATAGGGTCATCACTGGAGTCTTGATCCTCATAAGTTAGAGTTGTCAATCTTCGATTTTCCAAGGAAGAGGAATGATTTTTTTGACTTTTATCCTTATGCCTTCGGATATCCTCCTCCATGATTCTTTGAAGATGTTGGTGAACTTAGTGTTTTTTCATTTTCTTGCATGTCCAAATAAAGCAGACCTAACCAAAAAAACTTTCAACATCTACATTCACCAGCAGATCGACAGCTCTATTCCCAACTTGGTGTGTATGGTGAAATGTCATAAGTTCAATCCTACTTCAAATGCAATCAATCTTATTTATAATAGTGCAAGCCACTAATGATACTCTAAGGATTGAGAGGGGAGTACCTTTGATATTTTTTTTAGTAGACAATGACAACTTGTGAACCCCCTTCAAGTTGAAATTTCCTCAGTTCCTTTTGGGCAATGAGTCGAAGACAAATTCATTTGCTTGTACTTCCTCAAATTTTTTTGTAATATTGTATCCATTCCCTAGAATTTCCTCAGTTCCCTTTGGGCAATGAGCAGAAGACAAATTCAACCACCTATACTTCTTGAGAATTTTTTGTAATAATGTATCCATTTCTTGCATTATATTTTCGACATTTGAGCTGAAAGCAACGGAATCAAGGAATTGTTATAAGGAATACATCCCTAATCTTGTTCACTAAGAAATATATTGTGGGAAATATTTTAGTTGATTGTGGGAATATTTCAAGGGATAGATCAAATGGATAATGCATATTTTGGAAAGAGGGCCCAGATTCTAAAATTAATGGCCTTGAAAGTTGGTCTCTAAAATTAAGGGCCTTGAAAGTTGGGCTCAGAAAGAAGTAATTGTTTACGAGGATTGGTATCTAAAATAGAATAGAAACAAAAGGTAATAGATGAAAGACATGTCGTAGGAGAAGAGGAGAAGCCTGGACTCTGCATAAAAAATTGATGGAACTTTTTCAATTTGTACCACCAACCATAAGTTCCCATTGATCAAATAAATTTCATAAAGTGATGTGATAACATCATGCCACCACCAACCATCATCATTATTCTTCAATGTATAAACTACCTGACAAGAAGGTCTCTTAAAGGACACTATGTTGAGAGCATGGGAACAAGATGTTGATTACCTAGGTGTCCTTGATTGTGTTTACTACCACTAATATCTCTGCTTATCAGATCATTAAAACCCAGAGTAAACAAATAAATATGAAATTGAAGAAAAAAACATTAAAACTTCCTCCCATGATAATTAAAAAATAATGTCTTATCATCTTAGATCCATGTCTAATCAACAGTCGATGCAATGGGAATGCTGAGGCCCACTAATGAGACAATTCTTATCATAGGGTCATCACTAGAGACTTGATCCTAATAATTTACAGTGGTCAGTATTTGGTTTTCGTACGAAGAGGAATGCTTTTTTTGAATTTTATCCTTATTCCTTGGAATATCCTTCTCCATGATCCTTTGAAGATGTTGGTGAACTCCGTGTTTTGTCATCTTCTTGCATTTTCAAATAAAGAAGACCTAACCAACAGAGCTTTCAACATCTACATTCACGAGCAAATTGACAACTCTGTTTCCAGCTTGGTGTGTATGGTGAAATTTCATAAGTTCAATCCTACTTCAAATGCGCTCAATCCTATTTATAATAGCGCAATACACTAATGATACTCTAAGGATTGAGAGGGGAGTACCATCGATAATTTTTTTTAGCAGATCTGTTATCACTTAGGTTGTTCCCCAAAACTTGTGAGAAAAGGGAGTACAACCGAGGTAACCACTAGCCAATCTTTTAGATGAAGCTTCTAGCCAAACTGTATCCAGAGAGGGCTCTCTCTTTATAATTTAGCTTTGTTTTTTGAAGTATTTTATACTAGTTATGATGAGCAGGGTTTTGTTTTAAGTTTGTTTGGATGGTGATTTTAAACCGAGCTGGGATGCAAGTCTGAAACAATTTATTCCATTGGGCAAATGGATTCTATGAGGATGGACTGCTAAGTGTGTTTCCCTGATAAAGGGCAATACTACAGAGCAAGATAATCGATTTTGGAACAATTTTAGAATCTAGAAATTAATGGAATGTAAGCCAGTGGATGAAGGGCACTTAAGAATCGTTCATCATGATGGCAGAGGGAAAGTGCGTGAATATTATCAAGGAGCAGTAAAGAATTCCTTGGCAATTTTCAAAGTGAAAGAATTAGTGGAAATAGAAGCATCTAAGAATTTCTGTTTATCCTAATTCTGAAGAAAACATAAATAACAACAGGGATTGAACACAGAGTGTATTTAAACAAGGCTTGGGCTATTCTTTTTCCCTGTTACTAAGATTATGAAACATATATGAAATTTGCAAACATAGAAAACACAAAACACAGTTTAGAACAACTTATTGATCCATAGAAAGACACAAGAATTCTGTAGCAGAGCCCAGAACATCAAATCCACATTCAGACAGTCCACCAGCAGTGCACTTCAACAACCTTTGTATTAAAAAATCTCATAGCTACAACGTGGTTCAGAGAGGAAAATCACCAACCCCAAATACATTTCTTGGGGAGGTATTTATACAAAAGAGAGTTACAAAATATCTTGTGGATAAGATATCAAGAAATAACTTCTTTCACCTACTCTGACAATGGAATAAATGTAGAAATAATTGTAGGAGTAATTGTTGTTGTGCTGGCTGCTTTAACTGATCAGATATTTTTGACTTTTTAATTCAGGAAGTCGGCTGGTAGCTGTGTCTTTACTTTGTATTCCTGTGTTGCTGTCTCGACACTTTCACCTGTGCTTGATTCTGCTTTAATACATTCTAGTCCCCGCTTGACCTCCATCCTCTATTGTTCTCATCTTTATTATATCTACCACGTGTTTTGTTAGTTGACCAAATGTAGATAAAAAGAAAAATCAAAATTACCTTGGTAAAACTTCCAGCATGCTCTGCCACCATTGGTCTGTTGGAAACTGATGTCTTTGTATTTTTATTAGTGTTTCATCAGCCTCAGTATACCTGTAGAAGTTGGACTCGACTTCAAAAATATGTTTTATTTCATGTTCAATATAGAACAAATTTTCCAATTTGTCATATAAGCTCTGTCTGTAGGGAGGTCCTGTGTCTTCTGAAGTGCTTGATGATGCTGTGATCTGATTTGTAACATATGTGTTTACCCTGTGAGCATATTGTTGATGTGTTAATAGTCTTTGATTGTTGGTTAGTAAACTGGGTAGACCCTTCTGCTGCAAGACTATAAAGTTCTTTGTGAAGGAATTTATCTCCATCTACATTTCTTGGCACTTCCTTTCCAAATTCTGTATAAAATTCCTCATTGTTAGCACCTTTTTCATTGTCAAAATGGTGCATGTTCTGTCCACGATCTCCAAAGCTGCTAACTGTTCTCTAGTATGAGTATTCAAAAAATGGATCAGTTTATTGGCCTGCTCAGGCATGTTTCCCAATGATGCCCTGGCCCTTTGAATTTCCACTTGGGCCCTTTCTATCAATTCGATTTGTTCATGGATCGTTTGAATTGATTGCCATTGGTCAGTGATAGACTAGCCAATTTTGGTCTACAAAATTGTTTTGATGTCTACTAGAGGTTTATGCAAGGTGAGATATTTTTCCAATGATTTCACCTTGTTCTGCAGGGCCTTTACCTCTCTGGTTTTTTTTGCCACTGTTATCTTTGATTTGTCATAGCTTACCTCTAGTTTGGCTAGTTTTTATTTTGCCTCTTTAAGCTCTGACATTTGGGCCTCCAGCTCTTTTACCACTTTCATTAATTCCTCCATGCCGATGCTGGGATAGTAGGAGGGACTGTTGTTGTAACTTTGGGGGGAGTAGTGGTACCCGTTGGAGTTGTTTTAGGTGGCTGGGAGGCCAACTCTCCTTGCTTCTCTTTAATTGCTTTCTCCAATGCCTACTCCGTTTATGCCAATCTCTCATTCATCCTTATTAGTAAACTTACCATGTCCTCTTCTTTCTGCTGTGCAACTTTTGAAGTTTGTGGATGCACTGTAATTGGTAGCTTTAATTGCCTTTTGAGGGCTGCAATGTCCTCCTCCTTCTTCTTTATTAATGCTTTGATGCCCTTTTCATCCTTAGGATTATGCCCAAGTTCGATGATAATTTTTTCTAAGGACTTAATCCTATTGTCCTTAGCTAAGGATGAAGCCTTTTCCAATTTTAATTGGGCAGAGGTATTGTGTAATGAATTTTACAGTTTGTGAGTGAGAAATGCCTTATCTGCCAAGGTGGAGTACACCATCTCCCCAGTTTGCTTATGTAATTTAATCTAGTCAATTGGGTGGATATCTTTAGAGAAAACTTCCAGATTGGTTCTAATATAATCAACAGCTGACTAGGGTTGCTGTTTCTTGGGCTTGAAATGACTGAGGATCATTTTATTTTCCTGAATATCATAAGCAACCATTAGCCTTTGTTGATTGGTGGGTGTTGTCCTCATTAGATGATTATAAATTTGCATCCTTACTGGATCATTTTTTACTTTTATTTTAGTGAAAGTTTTCTTGATATTTGAACTTTGTTTGCTTTGAGGCCTGGTGGATGAAACTTCCACACTATGTTGCCTCTCTAGCTCTTGCTGGAATGAGCTAGTTAATGTGCCAGGTAATGGAGAAGTTTGCTGCTCAGTCCTTTCCTCATCTCTCATGTTGCTTGTGGTATCTTCTAAAAATTCTTCCTCGGAATAGGGATTCAACCTCTGCCTCTTATCTCTCGGTTGTTCTGATGGTCCACTGGCAGGCGCATCCTCTTCTCTGTCTCTCTTTCTGCTCTTTTCCTCATCTTGAGGAGTGTATAGCACAAGGGCTTCTGATTCCTTGGTTTGAGCTGGGGGAGCTTGTCCTTGACCCTGTTCTTTTGATGTGGTGGGTTGATCTACCATGGTTTGATGTTCTGTATCCATCACTTCCTTGCCCTTTGCTGCTGCTGAACTGGCCTTTTGTGATGCTTGTTGTGAGCTCTCAGCAAAAGATGTATCACCTCCAATGTGCTGGGGTAGCTTGAAGGGTACCTGTCCAAAAGATTCTAGGTCAAGTGTTTTTTTCAAGCTCTTTCATTTCCTTTTCCAATTTCTCTTCTTCAGTTATCTCTTCAAATAATGTGCCCTCTAGCCACTCTTGTTGATTAGCATATTGCTGGATTTCAGGGATTTGACAATGAACATATGCTGGCAGCTTATTTTTCACTTTCCTATAACTTATGAAATGATTGGGGTCATATGGTGCCCAATAGAAACTCTGTTTTAGCTTGAGTCTGTGCCCTAAAATCTCATCAGCCTCTTGCCAGGCTTCCCTTTTATTGAAGGTGAAAGGGCCCAACTGATTTCTTATTTTAATTTGTGCCTTTTTCTTGGCCTCACAGAAATGAATTACATCTTCTTGGATAAATTGTCTGAAGTATTCCAGGGAAAACAATTGCATTGACACATATTTTGGCAATTTGTAGGGGCACAGCTCACAGTCATATATCCGGATCACAGTGTGATTCTGGTAAATGTACCAGTTACCTATGTTATAGCTCTTGGAGAGCTATAGAATTCTCTGCATTTCACCAGAAAGTCTATTTGGAGGACTTGTTATCAGTAAAGAGGTGGCTGGATATATGAATATATCAATGAATTCACAATAATTATAAGGAGAAAAGTAAACATGGTGGTAGACTGGGGTCCAGAAGATTACATATCTTGTCTCTCCTCTTACATCTAATTTTCTGAAGGGAACTTGAAAACTATCTAGCTGATAGTAGAGCAACAAACGATATATGTATGATGTGTATTTAAACACTCTTTCTCTGTCCATGCTCATGAATTTCTCATGGATCTTATCAGCTATGAAGGTGGCATAATTATACCTGACAACAGCGGGCTGTCCTGGAGTAAAGATGGATAAGACGACCAATATGGTTTCATCTACATACTCACTGGTTTTGAATGTTAGGATATTCCGACACATAGGAAATAGTTAAGTTCAACTTGGTCTAGTATAGAGTTAGGTATAGAGTTAGGTAAAGTGTGTTTCTTTACCATTGTAAATTTTGTAACTTACAATCCGACGGTCACGATATGTAGTGATCCGACGGTTCATTCTCTCCTCGGTATTACCGACACTTGATCCGTGGCTTGACACCCGATTGGTCCATGAATTCTATTTAAAGCGCATGGAGGGTCATTTGTAGGTTCACCGTGCATGAGAGAAGCTTATGTAAATTTTCATTCTTTTATTAATAAATTGCCTGTAGTAGCCACGTTGGCGCAGGCCGTGGACTGTTTCCCTCTCTGAGGGTTTTAACCACGTCAAAATATTGGTGTATTGATCTGTGATCTGTTTGTGAGCGGTGTCCTTTTGGTGTTCTGTCTGAGGAACTTACCCTGTATATTCCTACATGGTATCAAAGCTATTTGAGGGCCGCGTCCGTTGGTGATCCAAATCCAAAGCCGGTAGAACTGCATGCGGTTGTCGTTTCCTAGATCTACTGTTTCTGACTACTTTCAGGCCGAGAGGACTGCTTTGTTGTGTTCGGAGCATCTGTTCCAGTGAGGAACCCCTTTCGTTTCATGCGAAAAGGTTTCTGGTAGCCCTATCTGCGTCATTTTTAAGATCTGGAGGTCTACAGTGTTTATCTGAAGTTTACTTTTATTTTCTCTCTGGTTTTTTCGGTTTCTGTTTATTTAACTTTTTTTATTACCGGATCTATACCTTTCATTTCTGCATATTCTCTTTGCCCTGCGACTCTGTACGATCTGGGCAAATCAGAAACTGAAAGGGAGTTTTTTTTCTCTCATGCGTATGCTCTTTTCCCTGCACCTTAGTGTGATCTTGGAAAATCAGAAACATTGAGAAAAATATTTAGTTTCCGGCTAAAGCTAACTTCGAGCCGTAAGGTTCGTTTTTCTTTGCATATTCGTGTTGGTTTTTGTGTTTTTGTTTTGTAGGAAAAAAGAGCTTTC
>APFE031728904.1:0-24395 GCA_000404065.3 Pinus taeda | reverse complement strand
ACACAGTTGCGGACTCTACCAGGCCTTTGTACACACATCTTCAGAGCCTCTATCTACCCACCAATACCCTTGAATCAGACTTACACACGCACATATAATCTTCACAAACCCATAACACTATGATCATTCAAACTCCAAGAAAACTAAATTCTACCCTTAGAGCATCAGTCTATTTATACATTCCGATGGTCCGCGAACCATGGGTAGGCTGACTTAATCCCTATTATTCTATATTATTTCTTGGGTGGACAACCTTTTGACTTGACCTTTTACATTTCGTGCTCCACATATTTCAGAGTTTTACAATATTTTCATCCTAACTTATACACTCTCAGCCCAAAAATGGTTATGCAGGACCTCTGCTACCCACCAGCCCCCCAATATAGTCATCGTGACTCATCCCAAGTCACTCGTTAGTGCAGCGAGACGTGTTGCCTTCGCTTCGTGGTTCACATCCCTCTAAGTGATGCTCTTTGTTCCACTGCTCCTTCTCCTTCAACGCTTCTTCCATCTCATTCTTTGTTGTTTCTACCAATTCTCATAGCCAAAAATGCTCATTTTTCTCTACTCGGTTAACACAGAACACCCTCTCATAAGATTTTAACTCGAGCGGGGGGGCCACATATGAGACTGCATCATGCCAACGCAGCCACTTTCGAACATCGTATCATCTCTTCGCACTATCTGCTACATCTTGTGTTGCAATTTTGCAAGACCCTTACTGATGTCTGTGAGATCCCAATCCTCAAGGTATAACAGAGACAACTTATTAAGTACAATTCCACCGTTACTCTCAGTCTTTACACTCTTTCTCGTATCTATTGTGGTTCGCCAACCAACTCATGGGTAAGGTTGTGGCATCCAGACCAATTATACTTTGTGTTTACCAATTTCCAGTACATCCCGTATCATTGATGTTGAACTCTGCGTGGTGCCCACGGTTGTCAACACCATATTCTTTAGGAAGCCTTACATCTCCATTAGCCATATCACAATCCTGGGACCTACTCCTTGAGTAGAGATAATGAAGAGTTCCATAACAGTAGGAAATCACAACAACTTGCAGTTCTCAGAAGCACAATTCACTTGGCAGATGCCCCCTACAGTTGATACGTGTTTCCATTATCAAATTCGCCGACTCCCGCCTTTTTTTGTGCTCTCATGTGAAACCTGTGATAGATCATTCCAAATCTAGCTCATACCTTGTCTCTTAATTTCCTGCTTCCTACTCCCATTTTCCATAACTCAGATATATTATCATTAATGGTCACCTCTCTGCTTGTCAACACAGCAGCGCAACCCTTTCCGTGCAACCACAACCGTTGTGATAGACAGAATCTATGCGCACACTGGTGATCAAGCTTCTTCCCACCAGATTGCTTTATCGTCCCACACTCTCTTTCAACTGGCTGGAGTGGTGAGACTGTCCTTTGGGCAGTTAGTTAGGTGGTCAGCCTACTCGTGTAGAGCTTAAGGTGACTGCCATTCACCCTTCTTGGGAAGGGGTCTCCATTGAGCTAGGCAAGCTGGACCATGCCCCCATATGTAACTTCTTTGAGTACATAGAGTCCAAACCAATGCATTTGGAGTTTGCTAGGGAATTTCTTGAACTTGCTATCATATAGTAAGACTAGATCATTCTCCTTGAAAGTGCATACCTTGATATGGTGATCATGCCATGCTTTCTCTCGTTGTTTCTGTACTTTCTGATGGAAGCCTGTCAAAAAGAATTCCTCCTCATGTTCCTCTAGTTGCGCTAGCCATTCCTCCAAAGCCCCTCAGCTCACCATCCATTTTATTACTGCAATCCACAAACTGGGTACAATGTATTCCATGGGCATCATGGCTTCCTTACCATAGACTAACTGGAAAGGTGTCTGGCCTGTCAACTTCATGCATGTGGTTCGGTATGCCCATAATAGAGCAGGGGTGCGCAAGTCCCAATAGTTTCACTTCACATTATAGACCTTGGTCAACGTAGTCTCCAAAATTATGTTGAATGGTTTGAAAATCCCATTCGCTTGCGAGTGGTATGGCGTACTTTGTTGATGATATATCTAGAATTCTTCAGTGAGCGTGCTGATTGTTTCATTCAGGAAGTGTGTTCCCCAGTCACTCATTAGAATTTTGGAACATCCAAACCTTGTTAGTACATTGTTGAACAAAAATTTTGTAGCGGTAGTAGCTGTGCAATCCTTAACCAGCTGTGCCTCTTCCCATCAGGTCAAATATTCTATCGCGGGAATAATATAGCACACGCCTATCTTCCCTTGAGGTGCAATAGGTCCCACAAAGTTAATTGCCAACTTTTTAAATAGTTGCACCGTCATCTGTGGCTTGAGCAACATTTCATCCCTCTGTGATGGTTTCCGAGTCTGTTGACATATGTCGCAGGCCCAAGAGTATCCTTTTGAGTCTTGATGTAGAGTTGGCCACCATAGTCCTATGTGAAGAATTTTCTATGTTGTAGCGTGACCTGCAAAATGTCCTCCAACTACCCACCATGTGCTTCGGCCAAGACCTATTCGCGCTTGAATTTAGGCACATATCTTCTTAAGATTTCATCGTTTCCCATTTTGTATAGGTGCCCTGCAATAATAGTGAAGCCTGTTGCTCGTATCACCATTTATTTTTTCTGTTGAACATAATAGCCTTGTGGCGAGGTTCCTGTGGTCAAGAAATGGATTGAATCCTCAAAATGGACATCTGCGAGATGCATGACATATAACTGTTCATCAGGTAGTCCTTCTTCTAAGTTTGTGGGCTCTTCATCGTTCTCGATTCAGGACAGGTGACCTAGGCCTGCATCTAGATGTCCCGACTTTACGATGACTTCGAAGTCATATTCTTGAAATAAGAGCAACCACCTACAAATGTGCCCCCCCAACATAGGCTTATTCACTAGGTATAAGGCAGAGTGGTCAATATACATCTTGAAATGTCCTTCGAGTAGATAGTGGTCGTATTTTTGAAGCGTGTATACCATCACCAAGCCTTCTCGCTTAGTAGTGGAGTAATTCTTGTCAGCTTTTGATAATCGTCGACTGGAGAACACAATTGGGTGATGAATTCCCTCCACTCCTTTTTGAGTGAGTACCACACCTAGTGCAATGGACGACATGTTGACATGCACGTGAAATTCGACGTCACACTTCGGGAAGACAAATATTGGAGCGAATGCCATCTTTTCCTTGAGCGTTTCCAGACTTTTATCACATTCCTCATTCCAGAAATAAGTAGCATCCTTCTTGAGCAACTATTCCATTGGTCCCATGATTTGTGCATAGCATTTTATGAATTTCCGATAATATCCAGTGTGTCCTAGTGTGGCACATAGTTGTTTGACACTTTGCGGTGCTTGCAGATTGAGTATGACAATGATCTTCGTGGGATCCACCATAAGACCTTGCTTAAAAACATAATGGTTGAGAAGGTTCCCGAAACAGATGAGGAAAGTACACTTCTTTAGGTTTAGCACAATCTGGTGTCATCGGTAAGTGTCCAACATTAAACATAAACTCACGATATGCTTCTTCACCAACCCAAATATGATCCAATTGTCAGGATATACTTCTATGAACTTGTATATAAATTCCTTGAATGCAGCTACCGCAACACGTCAGAATATCGCCGATGCGTTCTAGAGGCCAAAGGGCATCACCGTATACTGAAAACAATCGTATTCGGTGGTGAACGTTGTTTTACTCTTGTCCTCTGGTGCCATCTTGATCTGGTGGTACCCTGAGAAACCATCTGCGAAAGAATAGGCTTCTTTTCCACTGACATTTTCCAGTACCTCTTCTGTAAATGGTGTCGGAAAGGGGTCATTAGCACATGCATCATTGAGCTTCCTGAGATCCATGCAAATGCGAATTTCACCCTTCTATTCCCTTTCCTGCATAGGACTTACCTAATCAAACTCCTATACCAGTTCAATGATCCCTGCTGCCAGCATCTTGTCCAATTCTTCGTGGACCTTTTCTTTGTATGTTGAATTCAACCGGTAAGGCCACTACTTAACGGGCTTTGTATCCGACTTCAGGTTTATTTTCATCATTCCTAGGTCACCTAAGATCCCCTTTAGCTCCGTGATTTTTGCGGGGAATAAATCTTGATATTATTGAAGCAATTCAATGACCTATTCCACCATGGAATCATCCCAATAGTCCCCAAGCATTGCATACTTTGGTTGTTCCTCCGTTTCAATGTTTACTTGTGTCATTTAATGGTGCGATGATGCCTGAATCCTCAATTTATAGTCCGTGCAGTTCGTGACTCCCCTCTGTTTCTGGAATATTGATATTTCTAGGATCATCCTCATCATCTTCTACTTCCACATTATAGCATTCAAGAGTTTGGCTCAGCTATTGCGACCAATCCAGCTGCACGATTTATTTCGGTTCTAGTGGTATTTTGAAAATAGTGGCCTTCACAATCAGAAATGCATCGTCCACCATATCCATCCATTGATCTTCAAAGAGGAATGTTGATAGGAACCCTTCATGTAAGATATCCCATTCACTTGTTCCATGTTAGAGCTTTGTTTCAGTATACCAGTTTCTTGGAATGACATCCAGGGTCTGATAAAATATGTGTACCCACTCTGGTTGAGGCTCTTCTCCATAAGCTTGGACCCATCTGGTAATGTGCATCCATGGAACATCCTATCCATCATATTTCTTGGTTTTGTGTAGTTCCAACCTCCCAAACCTTATCTACATCATACGCTTATAGCTGCGGAAATTTTTGAAGGTTTCTGCATGTGTTCCCCACCAGTGCGCAGGTGTCATGCGTAATGCCCATCTCAACGCATCAAACTGTTGGTGCTCTTGTACTGCACTTTCAAACTTGGTCAAGAACTCATCTACTACTATCAGCCCATCATATGCCAGAAATTCGCGATCCTGAGCTCTAACACAACACAGTGATTTAGTCATCATATTACATTGTAATGTGGTTACCCTGTTCAATCGGCTATGCCATCACTCATCTTCTTCATCTGAATCCTCAGTGCAAGACTTTCCATGGCCCCATGAGATTTTCCTTCCCTCCATCGGCTTGACCCATTCTGGATTTTGTGCAGAAATTTTATAGATATAATCTATTTCATTATTGTTTCCATCAATGTGCACGGGTTCACTGTAACGTGGCCCTTCCGCCAGATCTAGCAGAATAATTATGCGGAGCAACTTGTTCCCAAATATCATTTTCCTCTTCTTTAAGTTAATAACCCCATTCATATCGGTGGCCAAATCTATCCCCAAAAACGTACGATAACGGCTATTTTCATCCATAATTTACATTACCTCAAATTCTATCTGGGTGCTCGCACCTTCTATATCTACTGTAATTCCTTGTAATCTTCCGATGGGCAAGATTTTCAGTTGGTTCACCATCTGCAATTGAGCAAGAGACCATTGAAGCGTGGGTTTGCCCATGTACTCCCACATATGTTTAGGTAGTACGTTTGGATCTAAGCCTAAGTCCAAAATGACCTAATCCATCTCATAGTCACCAATCTGTGGTGTTAATCACATTTCCCACCCAGTTTGCGACACATGTTTCCCTAATTTCTGGACCACTCAAGGTTCACTCCACCCCCCATACTTATTTATTAGTTCTCGCAAGCCCTTAATATTGTCAAACAGTAATTTCATGCATGTTTCTAAAAGGGTAGTCAACATCGAGGGATCCCTCTCTGGCTCAGGCTGATCCCTATACCGGGGGTAGAGACTTTCGTGAAGCTTTCTTTAGCTTCCAGAGATGTCTCCTTGCAATCCCCAACATCCTCCTTGATTAGTTTCCCCTTTTCGTCACTTGTGACCATGCCTCTTATGAGTACTATGTTCATGTTGGGGTCTTCTTCATGGGGTTCAGACCTCATCATCTGCATGTTCTATGTCATCGTAGGTTGTGCTACCATTTTTTCATGAATCTGTGCTATCAGTGTGGGCAATCTATCAGCTCGTGATTGAATTTCTCACAATAAGTGCATGATATTCTAGTCGGGTTGGTACAGTCCTACGCATAGTGCCTTGGTCCTCCGTAGTTGTAACAGATTAGCTTCCAACAACCCCTTCCTGGCCCCATTCTGCCCCGTCCTCATCCACATCCCTAAAACCCACCACGCGTTATCGCTGCACCTAGATCCTGACCTCCCACTTCAATCTGGATTATGTAGGTAGGTGACTGGTCCATTAATAATTGATAGCTATAATAGTCTCTTTCCTCGTGGTCCACTAATTTGCAAAAGTTCCAAAATAACTGCTAGAGGGTTTGGTTGAATTTTGGTAGTAGATGACAGTTTTTCATGCTATGCTTTCCTCCCACCTGATAGTTTGTGCACCAGAGCAGGGTTGTCGCGCTTCGCCCTACCTATGCCTCTGGTCGAAATTGTGTTGGTCCCCCCGTTGCCACATAATTTGCAAAGATTAGGCAGTGATATTTATCATGCCCCTGGCTTTTACACATTATACACCACACTTCCTCCCAGACTTTTGGGCGAGGCACCTGTTCTTGTTTTAACTTCTTCATTTCTAAACACAAGTTTTGTATCTGTGCTTGGATTTACTGAACTCCCAACCCCGGGCCCTGTATTGGAGTTTTGTGCAACCTCATCACTATCTCCAATGCTTCATCCTCGGTTGAGATCTTTTGTTGTGATAGAGCCATCCTTAGATGTGGTGTCAATGATGCCACAAACCAAGCACAGTGCCGCACATCCAAGAGTGTCATGTTCACCTCGTGGATTGTACTTTTCAGTCTTTGATCTAGATCCCACGTGGTTTCACTATGCATCATTGTGATCTCTTTGAACCCTATTATCAACTACATTTCTAACTTTGGCCGTCTAAATTCTTTCTTCAATTTGGTCTAGATCTATGTTTTCCCCGCATTCAGGTGGTCACTTGATTACTTTGTGTACCATGTTAGCGATCGGTCCTGCAGCGTGCTAACTAAGGTAGCCTTTCTCATGTTATCGTTCATAGCTCTATGTGCTTCCCATATCAACGTCACCACAAACCAAAATTGTTCTGGATCTTTGCTTCCTGCTCCTTTGAATATTGGTAACTGGATCGCACTCATCATTTTTAACTCCTGGTTTACACGTCAGTGTACTCTGAACTACTACTGCTCATGATCCCCTCAATCCTCAAACTTTTTCTCTGTAGAGTTCCCGCATTCTGACATCAAACATCCCTTAGGTATATCCCAGTCCAAAAAACAGAACCATTTGTTGGCTTATATGGGCCTGACCTAGGTTCGGAAGAAGTATTTAGCCAATCAATTCCTGTAGCTAATGGCCCTTTTGGCAATAGCCCGCAGAGTGCGAACTACGGTCTCACTCAAGGTAGAAGGGGAGGGTGCTAGAACTAGGTTTCCACACCCTTAGCATGTCTGGATGTGGTCTGTAGGGTTCGTGTGCCATTCTGTAGTCTCACGCTACCCTGCTTCTTCGCGGATCTGAGATAGGGCTATTCCTTAATACTTATTACTTAATGAGTTATTATAGATCAGATTTACTTGTTACAGTCTTTAAGAAAACATTTAATCAAGATAACCAATGCGTTCATTCAAAAGAGACACAGATTTGCATAAACCCATAACATATAAATAAAGAAATATAAATATCAACCATTCATTAATCAGATCCACAACAATTCAGATTTGACACAGAATTTTAGAACCAACTCATCTTTATTCTCTTCCTTCATCAATACAACAAGATCTGCCCTACACACTCAGCTGCAACAGTCTGTACACACAATTGCGAACTCTACCAAGCCTCTTTGCACACAACTACAGAGCCTCTATCTACCCACAAATACCCTCGACTCGAATTTACAGACGCATATAATCTTCACATACCCATAGCACTAAGATCATTCAAACTCCAACAAAACTACCTTCTACCCTTAGAGCCTCACTCCATTTATACATTCCCATGGTCCATGAACCATGGGTTGGCCGACTTACTCCCTATTATTCTATATTATTTTTTTGGTGGATAACCCTTTGAATTGACCTTTTACATTTCACGCTCTGCTTCTTTCCGAGTTTTAAAATATTTTCATCCTGACTTATACGCTCTCAGCCCAAAAACGATTACGAGGCACCTCCACTACGCAACAATTGTTTTATGTACATGTTGAATATGTAGTGCCATGTACATATTGTACTATGCACTTGATGGATATGTGGTGTTGTGTGCATATGAGGTTGTGCACATGTTGAATATGCGGTGATGTGTACATATGGTGCTATGTATATATTGTATATGTAGTTCTAAGTACATATGGTGTTTTTTGCGTGTTGTACATGTGGTCCTATGTACATATGGTGTTTTTTTCATGATTGTACATGTGGTTTTGTGTGCATGTGGTGTTTTGTACATGTTTTACATGTTCTACAAATGTTATTCTAACTGCAGAAAGGAGAAAGACTGGAATGTAAAGCAAAACCTAATAAACCCTAATTAACAAGCTAATTCTACTTTTGCCAAAAACACTATTAAAACCATGAAAGAAATTCCATTACCTACTCAATGAACTAAAAAACATCTAACCATTCTATTTCTAGAAGTAAATAAGCAAAAAACGTATTTTTGGATTATTATGTGTTTTTATGTGAATTTAACATGCATCTAATTGATTGTGTGTGAGTGTGGCAGTGAACAGGTGGTGTTAGAAGGATGTTTTGGAGCTTGGGAGGATGTAGGATGGTGTGGATGGGTGCTAGGGGGTCTTTTGTGGCCTTCTGGAGGCTTCTCTCACACTCAACCTTCAAAAGAAAGCCTACAGGAAAGACTACAGGAGGACACAGGAAAACTACAGGAGGAAAACAAGGAAACTACAGTGGGCCTACGAGAGGACGCCGAGAGCAATTTTTTCTTTTTTGAGGGTGTGAGAGTGGGTGGAAAAGGTGGATGAAGGTTGGAATGAGGTATTAGGGTGCCTAAGGTGAATCACCAGGAGAGAGAAAGATGATTGGGTTTGCTCAAGGAGAGAGGAAGAATTTCTATGAAAATTGAAGGAAACTAGGGTAGAATTGAGATGAGGTTTGGGAGACCTATAGGGCATGGATCAAATGGAGGGTGTGATTTTTGGTAAGATGGCTTACTACTAGAAGATATCTGCTGCATAGAAACTGATAGTCAACCAAGAAAATCGAGCAACCAATGAAATGAGTGAATCCTAGGAAAAACATAGTTTTGCATTAAAATGGCCTAAACTATGATGTATAAAAGGAAATGATGGGAAATGCTCTAAGAAAGGAAAGCATGTAAAAGGAATATTACAAATCAGGAAGTGAACATGATAAGTAAGATCTAAAGTAAAGAAAAACTGGATTATCAACCTACTAGGGCAGCAAACATTAGAAGTCATAAGAATGAGGAAAATTTGTGTTTCTGGGGCAGCAAGAGAGCCCTTGCCTAAAATAATGGTCCCAAAGGGAGGAAGAGAGGCTAAGGCACTTTTGCTAGCCTTTTGAATCTTCTTTGATCACTACTTAACCTACTACAGAAAGCACAAATGGAGGAAAGCTACTAAATCATTAAAAATAGCCTATTCTTAACCATAAGAGAAATACATCTAACAACAAACTAATCTACAAACTAAAGTAAAGCATATAAATACAAGTAAAGTGAAGCTTGGATTCTTGGATTGGGCCCAATCCCAAGAGCTTCAACCCTTTGAGGTAACTCAGTGCTAGCTCAAAATGGATTCCATCTTCACTATCAAAAAATAGCAAGATTACATAAAACTGTCATAAAATAGTAAGCTCGAAATTTAAGTAGAGTTTACACAAGAAAAAAAGCCCACCCTAGATCAACAACTTCCTTAAAATCACGGAGGCTTGGCACCTGAAACTCGAGATAACTATTAATCATCTTCCACTTGCTTAACTGCCTTCTAGTGCATGATTCGGTTGCTTGTACTCCGAGCTTAATGAAGTGGAATTCAAAGTGAGGAGAAACAAATGAGAGGGATTCCCTCTTATAAGTCCTCTCTTCTATCTACTTCGAGTTATTTTTGGTGTTTGACCACTAGATCCTTGACTTTAACCTCAAAATCCATCAATAATCTGTATTAAATACATGTTAGACCACATGGCATAATAACTAACTCAACTCACCCTATAAGCATAAATATAATCAGAAAATTGTACAATAAGCTAAGAGAATGGTTGATTTGACTAGGTTAGGAGGTAAAATGAGCCCATATAATTACCCATTTATGAGGCTCATCATCACCCCCCTACTAAAGGTGTTGCTCATCCTCTGAGAAACCTAGTCAATATCTTGGTCTTTCATGGCCCTAGTGGCCTCCCTAGCATTCCAGGCTTCTGATGTGGTCTTCTCATGTTCTCCATAAAATCCTTCCTTTTTATCTATGTCCTTCCATTGCTCCTTCTCTTCTTTTTCTCTTCTGCCTTCTAGCATGGCTAATATGAGTGGAGGACTTAGTTTGAGGCCAATCCAGTTGACCTTCAGCCTTTGCATGAAGCACTTATACATTGGTACTCTTTTCAATGCCTTTTTCACCATCATGGGGTGATGATATTCTCTAATCTACAAGCTGTGGGGTAGGGTGTTCCATCTTCTCATGCATGCATGCACACGGTCATCCCCAAGTAGCCTAAGCATATCTTTAAAGTGTTCAATGGCTTGTTCCTAATAGGCTAGATATTTAGGAGCAAATTGAGGGTCATTGGCATGCAGGTTGTGTGTGTTGATGAGTTCCATAGGATCTGATGGCTCATATCTTATCATCAATGGTTCATTATTCTCTTTTATTAAGAATCTTTCATTTCTTCTGCCCTCATTTCTTCATGGTTCATCCATGATTCCATGGCCATTAATTGCATATCCCCTAGCTTGGCATTGGGGTCCCACACATTTAGGTCTGTGAGGGCCAAGTTGTGTAGATAGAACTCTGCCATCTTTGCTTTGTCCTCAAAGGTTCTTTGGTCACACAAATCCATGAACTGCCTGTAGTCTTGGAAAGGTATTATGCCTCTTTGTGCCAAAGTTCTTATTTGGAATTGAAGCCATCGATCCTTCAAATAGAGGCCATAAGATTTGGCTAGTGTTCTGCATCGTAATGCTTCTATGGATAAGCTAGCCATGTATGCCAAATGAGTCTCTTTCTCCTGTAGCTACCTCCTTAGTAATTCATTCTCACTCTCAAGGTGGCTTCTTGTAATGGCTTCTCTATCTCCAAGAGCAATTAATTCCCTACCCATTTCCTTGAGTTTGTCTTCCATGTGTACAATATCATCAAGTCCTTTATACTTGGCTATCTGCATCCACCTATGCGTTCTCACTCTCACTTTTTCCAATTCAAAAATTAGTAGAATTGCAAATTTATATGGGATTATCTTGCCTCCCTCAATTACTCTATATTAGGAGTCAATATTAGGCTGGGGGTCAAGTTCTTGTAGCTCTTGTGCTTCCTCTTTCACCTCTAGCTATCCTCCTATCTTTTCCTCAAGTTTTTGTGTCTCCTGTATTTTGGACAGTGTCTCCTGTAGGACTGTTTTAGCCCGTAGAATTTCCTTTCCCTTCCATGTAGAAGATCTTATAGTCCTCCTTTCATAGGTTATGGGTGTCTTGGAAGGAGATTCTTTCACATTGGTAGATGGTGAATATTCAATGTTAATGGGAGTCTTTGATGAGGGTTGATCTTTGCCTATTTTAATTCTAGTACTCGTCCTTGCCCTGAAATACATGGAGGTTTTTTTGTTCCTCTCCTACTTCTGCTTGACTAGTGTACTAAGGGCAGTGAGGGTAGTTGTTGTTTCTCTTTCCAAAGTTTCAGGGGAATCTTCTCTTTGCTCTGCCCTCTCTACCTCCTTTTCTCCCTCTTCTATTTCTTTTTCCTCCTCACGCTCCGTCTCTTTTTCTACCTCTTGTTCTGTCCCTTCAACTCTCCACCCCTCTATTTCTTTTCTTTCCTCCTTCCTCTCTTGCTCTACTATGTCACCACTAGCTTCATCTTCTCCTCCTTGTTGTTCTCCCTCCTCACTGACAACAGGACTGACATCATCGGTTAATGCCTTGATGTCATCCTTAGTTGTCATATTTCTAAAAACTTCCCATGCTATAGGGATTCTAAGGGTATGGAGGGCTTCTTCTACTAGGACCTTGATTAGGCCATAGTGAGCTAGCTGTTGTGAATTTCCTTCTTGTACCTTAGTGTTGGAGTCAATGAGGGACCGAAGGAAAAAGTAAGGGATGCTGAGCTTTTCATGTGTTGGGGTATCCATGCCATATCTCAATTCTTGGAGGATTCTAAAATGATATCCATAAACAATGTTGTGCCTCCCCTCATAAGAAATCTATTTGATCACTTTTTAGCTAAACTCATCCCAGGGTTATGGTACACTAGCCCTCCTAATTCCATTTTTTTCTTCAATAGGGGTTTCATTATCTTGGAAAAATTTCCTCTTGGTAGCCTAAACAATTATTTTCTCATCTTTACTCCAAGGCAACCCAAGAGGAAGGGTAGTGACCCTACTGATGAATTCAGAGATTATTTCAATGGATAGTTCTCTAATGGTTATAGTAGCACGAGTTCTTGTGTGAGGGACTAGAAAGAGGGCAAATTCATGGGAAATTTCATCATCAAACCCTCTAAAATTCTCAAGGAAATTCATCGAGTTCACCCTTGTAAATATTTCCACCACATGAGGATGTGCATGGAGTCTAGTGGAGTTAGTGGGCTCTTTTCTAATAAACCTATCTATCATACTTCCTGTACTTCTTTTGGAAAACTAGATATGGAGGTGGAGACAAATAATTTTGAGTGAAATAGAAAAACAGAGAGGACTGTGCTTTCTTTTTTAAACAAAAATTGTTTTTTATGTATTTATACCCTCTCAAAGATTGATTTTATCCTCAATTTGAGACCAACTGTTTCACATTTTGATATTCAATAGAGGGCATTCATGAACCCTACCTCTTTAGACTGAAATTGGTGCTAAAAATCATGTTTCCTCCCTTCAAAATGACTCATCGTCCCTCCTGTAGAATCCCGTTGTCCCTCCAATAAATTTCTTGTAGGTGCTCCTATAGAAAGTATTGAGAGAAAAAATATGGAGGAAATTGATGGAGGATGGTGGATACGAGGTTGTGGGGGCATAGAAATACTACTCTGTGGCTAAGTTATGAGGAGAAAATGAAAATAAGTTTGTGAGGATGCACGGGGAGGAGTGCTCATTACCTTTTATGGTTGTTTCCAGCTATGAGTGCTAAGCTGGAAAGCTGTACCTTGCCTAGAATAGGACCGTTGGTCCCCACCTACTTGGTCGTCATGACCCCCCTCATAATCATCCACTATTACTGCATCGGAGTTAACTCTTCCTCCTACTACATGTCCTTCACATCTTTTGCTTGAGTTGACTGTGCGCACGTATGGGTGATATCTCAGTTAAGTGAAGTCAACTAAATGAAGTTGGCCACGTTAACTAGCCACCTTTCCCTCTTTCGATGTCAACCATCGAGTTGCCTTCATATGATTACTAACTACACAAATGCAGATAGAGGAGTGACTTAGCTACTTACCTGTAATCTAAGTGTATTTGTTGCCATCAACTGTGAGGTGTTATGGCATTCTTTTCTTCACGCCTTCATTTTACATCATGCATGATGTCTCTACTTGGTGATGTGTTGATATGTGTTTTTGCAGGTTCTTCTTTTGCTAGAGCTAAGTTGCATGTGCCTTTTCAACCTTCAGATGTGTTGTCCCTTGCTGCTGATGCTGGACTTCTATGGGATCAAGTGCTACAGGAATTTCTACAGGAGCTCCTGTAGCTGCTTCTCCCCTTGAAACTTCAAATATTTCCCTGTGGTTGGAGCTCAAGAATGATGCCAAAGGTGGATATGAATGATGGAGGAATAGTAGGTAAGCTTCAGGTAAAGTTAGTGGTGCCTTTTCCTCCTTTTATTTTTGTTTTTTCCAAAACTGATAAATTGTTTTTCTGTGTTTTTCCTTGGAAAGGGAAAAAATAATAATAATAACAATGCTTGGAGTCTAGTGCAGGCTTGGAAATTATGGCAAGGAGTTTTGAAGATGGTAAGAGGGATTATAGGTTCCTCATGAAGCTTTTCTTGTCCCTCAAACTACCCCCTATAGACACTTTTGGCTCTCTGTAATTCCTACAGGACCCTCATGTAAAAAAACAACTTTGGAAGAAGAGGTACAATGGGGTGAAAGAGATGCCAAAAATGATGGAGGATGGTGTGGAGAAGATGATATGGATGCTGATATGAATCTCAGGTTCCCCTTGGTACCTTCTTCTACTCCTTGTAATCCTCCTGCAAACCTGCAATGCAATAAAAATTCATTTTTTTCTTTCTCTTTTTTTTTTTAATCAACTAGGGTGCCTCAGAGAGGTTTTCACCTTAATTTCCTACCCTAGGTGCCTCCAAGGAAGGTTTTCACCAAAGGATATTATTCTTTTCCCTTTTTTTTTACATCACTGGGCCGCTCGAGAATAGATTTTCAACCCAATGATGGGAATCAAGCACCTCATGGAGGTTTTCACTTGAGTCCTTATTTTTCCTCTTTTTTCCTCAGTGAGTGAGTGAAGTGGAAGCTAATACATGCTCCACTACCATCACTATTTTATTCAAATATCCAATAAACTCTAGCTAGGGGAGGGGTTTCTTGTAGACTTTCAACCGATGTCCATTGACAAGCATGGGGATGGCTTCATCACCAATGGTTCTAATTAGAACTGAACCATTGTCATTGCATTTCTCCACAGTGTAGGGTCCCAGCGATCTTGTCCTCAACTTGCCTTTGATATCCTTGTATCTTGAACCATAGAGTAGTGTCTAATGTCCCTCTTGGAATTGCTTCTCCCCGATATTTCTGTCATGGCATATCTTTCTCTGAAACTGAACTACCTTTGTATGGACAAGGGGCTTGCAGTCTATATTCATCCAATCCATTGAACTAAAGTAATCTCTCCTTTTGTGCATTGCTGAGGTCTAGGTCCAGCTGAGCTACTATCCTTAGGGTATTGAATTCAAACTCTATTCACAACAAAGCCTTCTTCCCATAGATCAGCTCATAGGGTGTGGACCCAGTGGTGGCCTTTCATGTTGTGTTGTAGGCCCACGTGGCCTCAACTAATCTGTCTTCCGAGTCTTTTCTCCCGCTGCTCACTACCTTGTTTAAGATCCCTTCCAATGCTCTATTAGTGACCTCCACTTGCCCATTGGCTTGTGGATGGTAAGGGTTGGAAGTCCTATGCTTGATCTTATGATGTGTGAGCAGGTTTTCAATCAGGTTGGAAATGAACTAACTGCCTTGGTCTGTGACCAATTCACTCGGATACCCGAACTTGTAGAATATGTTTTCCCTCAAAAAATCAGCTACTTTTTCCTCCATCATTGCTTTGATTGCTTTTGTCTCTACCCACTTTGTCAGGTAGTTAGTGCACACAATAAAGTATTGCTTCTGCTTTGAAGGGGGGTTGATAGGCCCCACAAAGTCCATGCCCCAATTCTCAAATGGATCAAAGGTCACTTGAGGTTGCATGGTCATTTCATCCTTTGGAGTGGGTTTCGCCATCCTCTAACACCGATCACACTGGCTCATGTATCTTCTAACATCCTGATGAAGAGTGGGCCAGTAGTGGCCTGCTTACAATATCTTGAAGGCCGTTATTTTTGCTGCAAAATGACCTCCAAAAGGCCTGTCATGAAAGATCAGGAGGATGTCAAAGACTTCCTCCTCCTTGACACATCTTCTCAAGGTCTGGTCTGGGCCAAGTTTGAGGAGACTGCCTCCGATCCAAGTGAAAGGGGTGCTTTTCCTTACTATCTTTCTCTTCTCTTTTGAGGATAGGTGTGGTGGGAACTATGTTGAAACCAGGTAGTTTGCTATATCAACAAACCATGGAGAGAGTGCTAATATATAAAATAGGTGTTCATCTGGCATTTGGTCATCAACCATTCCTTCTTCACCTGCAGGCCAATTTACTCTAGACAAAAAGTCAGCAACAACATTCTCTTTACTATGCTTATCAATAATGGTCAGATCAAACTGTTGAAGTAAAAGAAACCATCTAATAATTTGAGCACTTACATTTGGTTTATTCATTAGATATCTAATTGAAACATGATCATTGTGCACAAAGGTTTCATAGTGTGTGATATCATTTCTGAATTTGATTAAGGAATGCACAATAGCTAGGAGTTCCTTCTCGGTCACTGTATAGTTTAACTATGGCTTTCACAATTTTTGCTTATAGAGTATATGGCATAAGGTAAATTTTCATCAATTTGTCGTAAGGCTTCTCATATAGCTTTGTTCGAGGAATCTGTGTGAACATGAAAGGGTAGGGCCCAGTTTGGGCCTCAGAGAATTGGGACAGTCACTAGCTTGCTCTTCAAGGTATCTAGGGATTCTTGACGATTTTTCAACCATATGAACTCAACATCTTTGCCTAAGAGGCCAAAAAAAGGAGAGGTTAACTTACTGAAGTCTTTCATGAATCTCCTGTAATATCCAACTAAGTCTAGGAAGCTTCTGACATCTCTCACCTTTTGAGGAGGTGGGACCCTTAGGATGATGGCAATTTTGATGGGGTCCACCTCCAGTCCTTGTTGAGATATTGCATGACCTAGAATGGTCCCTTTAGTCGTAAAAAATTCACATTTTTCTAGACTGAGGGATAGGTTCATCTCAATAGACTTACCTAGAACTTTTCCTAGGTTAGATAAAGGTTCCTGAAAGTCAAAGCCATAAGGAGTAAAATAATCCATGTATATTTCTACTGCATCATGAACCAGTTCAAAAAATATACTCAATATCGCTCTTTGGAAAGTGGCTGGAGCATTTCACAAACCAAAAGGAAGGACCTAGTATGCAAAGGTACCCTAAGGACAAGTGAAAGTGGTCTTATCTTGGTCTTTCAGGCTGATTTGAATCTGATTATACCCACTAAACCCATCTAGGAAGGAGAAAAAAAATTTCCTTTCGAGACTGTCTAACACTTGAAGGTGTTAGGATCTTCTGTAGTCAGACCATGGAAGTGAGGTAGGGCTAAAGGACTTATATTATTCATTTTTTTTTCCTCATTGGTCTCTCGAATGGAGAAGGTACCCTCTATTCTCTTTCCATTTCCCCTAGCATTTATGGTTTCAACCATTTTCTCCAAAGGAATGTTTTCTTCTTCTTCTTCCCCTATAGGTTCTTAAAATATGTCTGGATATTCACCTAAGGGTTCTTCTTGATGGTAGCCACCAAAGAACAGAGAAGGTTGGTTGTGTGAAGTAGTGGGGGTGTTGGGAAAAAGTTTTCCTAAGTTATCTCTACCCCTACAAGGCATGAAAGGAAATATTTTTGGTTGGTTTTTTGTTTCTTTCTCCCCACACTAAAAGTACCTATAGAAACTGAAATTGTGATTGAACAAAACAAATTGAAACTAGCTGAAATCAACTTGTTGAATGGAAATTTTCAGAATTGAAAAGGAAAGCAAGGAAATGCAGAATTTAAAGAAGAGAAATGACTAGTCTACTTTTGCCGAAATAAATTATTAGCACAATGTTGCAATAGGAAATAGAAGAAGGTAGTAATCACATAATACTTTGATGCTTCCCCAACAACGAGAATGTTGCAACTCCTTGGATGCCAAATTTACTTTTATCAACCTGGTAGTTCATAAAAAACTTGGAAGTGTTGGCACTATATTCACAAGTATTAGTTCTCATTGTAGGTTGTCACTTACTCAGCCGGCCTGAGATCACTAGGAGCTCAATCCAAATTCTATAGATTTTAGAAGAATCTCCATGTGTGGTGAAAGGAAAGAAAGATTACTCTACAAATGCTATTCTAACTACAGAAAGGAGAAAGAGTGGAATGTAAAACAAAACCTAGTAAACCCTAATTAACAAGCTAATTCTACTTTTACCAAAAACACTATGAAAACCATGAAATAAATGCAATTACCTACTCAAGGAAGTAAGCAACATCTAAACATACTATTTCTGGATGTAAATACGAAAAAAACATATTTTTGGATTTTTATGTGTTCTTATGTGAATTTAACATGCATCTAATTTATTGTGTGTGAGTGTGGCAACGAACAGATGGTGTTAGAGGGTGGTTTTGGAGCTTGGGAGGATGTAGGATGGTGTGGATGGGTCCTAGGAGGTCTTAGGCGGCCTTCTAGAGGCTTTTCCCGCACTAAGCCTTCAAAACAAATCCTACAAGAAAAATTACAGGAGGACACAGGAAAACTACAAGAGGAAAAGAAGGAAACTACAGGAGGCCTACAAGAGGAGGCCAAGACAATTTTTCATTCTTTTGAGGGTGTTAGAGTGGGTGGGAAAGGTATATGAAGGTTGGAATGAGGTGTTAGGGCTCGTGAGGTCTACCATGAATCACCGAGAGAGAGAAAGATGACTGGGTTTGCTCAAGGAGAGAGGAAGATGTTCTATGAAAAATGAAGGAAACTAGGGCAGAGTTGAGGCCAGGTTTGGAAGACCTATAGGGAATGGATCAGATGGAGGGTGTGATTGTTGTTAAGCTGGCCAACTGTTGGAAGAGATCTGTTGCATAAAACCTAACATTGAACCAAGAAAATCAAGCAACCAATGAAATTAGTGCATCCTAGGAAAAACAATGTTTTGCATTAAAATGGCCTTAACTATGATGTATAGAAGGAAATGCTAGGAAATGCTATAAGAAAGGAAATCATGCAAAAGGACTACTATAAATCAGGAAGTGAACATGATAAAGAAGATCTAAAGCAGAGAAAAATTGGACTATCAACCCACTAGAGAGTTGCAAACACCAGAAGTCCTAGGAATGAGGAGAATCTGTGTTTTTGGGGTAGCAAGATAGACTTTGCCTCAAATCATGGTCCCACATGGAGGAAGAGAAGACAAGGCACTACTAATAGCATTTTGAATCTTCTCTGATCACTGCTTAACATGCTCCAGAAAGCATAAATGGAAGCAAGCTACTAAATCATCAAAAGCAACCTATTCTTAACCATCAGAGAAATACATCTAACAACAAACTAATCTACAAACTGAGGTAAGGCATACAAGTAAAATAAAATAGAAGCTTGGCTAATTGGATTGGGCCCTAACCCAAGAGCTTTAGCCCTCTGAGGTAACTTAGTGCTAGCTGAAAAAGGATTCCATCTTCATTATCAAAAAATAACAAGATTACATAAGACTATCATAAAATAGTAAGCTTGAAATTTGAGCAGAGTTTACACAAGAAAAAAATTCCACCCTAGTGAGGCCCTAGGCCTCTCTACTTATTGGTAGCTTTCTTAAAATCAGGGAGGCTTGGCTTCCAAAACTCGAGATAACTATCAATCATCTTCCACTTTCTTGGTTGCCTTCTAGTGCATGATTCGACTGCTTGTACTCTGAGCTGAATGAAGGGGAATTTGAAGTGAGAAGAAATAAAAGAGGGGGATTCCCTCCTATAAGTCCTTTCCTCTATCTACTTTGAGTTATTGCTATATTTTGACCACTAGATCCTTGACTTTGACCTTGAAATCCATCAATAATTTTCATTAAATACATGTTACACCACATGGCATAATAACTAACTCAACTCATGTTATGAGCATAAATATAATAAAAAAATCATACAATAAGCTAAGAGAATGGTTTATTTGACTAGGTTAGGAGGTAAAATGAGCTGATATAACTACCCATTTATGAGGCTCATCATATGGTACTAATGTACATGTGGTATTTTGTGCATGTTGTACATGCCATGTTGCGGGCATGTGGTACTGTGTATGTGCATGGTGTAGTTGTGGTATCGTGACATATGTATTTGTTGTGTTGCACTCTTTGTATGTATATGTATTGTGTTGTACACCAGATGTAGGTGTATGTGTTGTGTTGTACACTGGGTGCATGTGTATTTTTTGTGTTATGTGCTAGATGTGGGTGTATGTATTTTCCGGTTTTGTACGTCATGTGTGGATATATGTGTTGTGATGTACACTTCGTATATGTCTACATGGTTGAAGAGAATAAAATGCATTGGGTGCTTGTTGCATGTGACAACCGATCTAGTGTGTATGAAAAGGACAAAGGTTGAAAAAAGGAATGACTAAAGGATAAGTATCAATATTTTATTTTAGTTTTATTATGCATGTGATCTATGATTCTCATTTTTTATGGTTACATGTGATCTATGATTCTAGAGTATTATGCATTCATGTGATTCATGATTTTGATCTATGACGGTTTTGTTTTTGAGCTAACTAGATGTGATATGTTTATACATAATGATTTGGTAAAGAGATGGTTTGGATTATTGTGACACCAAGTGAGCATAAGTGTATGTGCACCTTATTGACGAGCTACCAATGAGGTATAATTTGATTTTTTTTCAATTAATTTTGAGCCTAATGGAAATTATGTGCTTCATACAAGAAAACATGGAAATGCCTAGTTTGGGTGGTTGGAACTAACCACAAGGATTAGTAACAATACTGAAAATGAATTAGAACATGTAGTAGTATGCCGGTAAAGCACTTCAGGAGCAGTTGCATTATGGGAAACGGGTAGCCAATAGTGTGCATTGATTTCCATGAGCATGCTATGAATGCTATGATGGTTTTGAGGCAGGGATATGCTTTGGTTTTGGAATTCTGATGCGAGGAAATGTTTCCAAGGAGAGGTCACCCAAGGGACTATGTAATAGAGAAGGGGATGCCTATAGAACTTGTAAGGTGTGTGATTGCGTGGAAGGGGATGACCAAAATTCCCGAGGTACTATGTAGCATAGAAGGGAAGGGTGGGGGTTGCATTGCTTTGGTCGTTAACATTGCCAGATGGAATCAATTGCACATGAGGAGTGTGCTCTATAACAATGAGTCAATAATTTTTCACTGAGAGGACAAGTGGAGCAAGATTGTAGTGCTATATATTGGATGCAACTTTTTATTTAGTAATATATTCTATACTTCCTCAGAAAGAGGTGAATCATGGTATTACTTTGAGGGTGGAGGTATGAGCACCTAGATTCTCTTAATTCTCATACAAGAATTGTATCCTTTATTTGATGGTTGAGTAAATGTGCATATGTGTGTATTATTGAAAATATTGTATTGAGTTGGATTTATAAAGCTCCATAAACAGTATGATTATTTTTTGGTCAAAGAAAATGTGTATAAGGGTATATGTGATTATTATTATAAATATTGTAATGATTTTTGCTATAAATCTCCTGTAAACAATATGATTTCCATGTTTTCAGTGGTGGTCATTATAAATATTGTAATGATCTATGTTATAAATCTCTATAGGAAGTATGTTTTGTTTCCAGTGATTGGTTAGATTATAGGTGTTATTGAACACCGAGGATGATATTCCTCCATGGGGAAGGGTTCTATAACAACCTTGGAATAAAAATTCATGTAAAGAAATATAAGACCAAGGTCGCCAGACAAGTATTGCAAGTTGAATGTTGGGAAAAAAACATCCTAGTGGGTGTTCATTTGGTATATTATGGCTATGGAAATAGGCAAAGGCAATGAAAGTGCTATAAGGTTTTTTTCTAGGTGTTGAACCTATATATACAATAAAAAAAACTAGTTTAAATAACACAAATCTTTATTTCACCCGATTTTTTTTTATCAAGATTTAGACACAAAAAAGTCCAAAAAAAAATAAAAATCTTATTAAAGGGTTTAGACTTATGTGAAGCATACTTGGTTGTGAGAATAATTCCGGCAAAATCACATAGAGAATCATTTGTTGGCATTTCGAACCTTAGTGTGGTTCATTATCAGGACACACTTGTCATGACGTTGAACTACACTAGTTGGTTTGAAACGTGTCGACAAATGATTCTCTATGTGATTTTGCCAAAATTATTCTCACAATCAAAAATCTTATTTTATTAAAAAATTTCTTTTCCGAGAACAGGAGAAATAGTGTGATTCATATTTTCCTTTAATTATTTTACTAATAATAATTTAATTTAATTTACTAAAATTTTATTTTTTCTATATTTTTGATGAATTTAAAAAATAAATTAACTATTCAAATTAAATTAACTTAAATTTGTAATTAAAAATAATAATGTATAAAATAAAAAATAAAACCCTTTATATTATTATCTAAGTCATATTATAATATTGGATGAAATAAAGCAATCATATTATAATATTACATAAAATAAAAAGAATTTTATATGTACAAAATTAACACAATTATATGCAGTAATCCCAAACTAAAGGTAATTTTAATATGATCGTTCAAATTATCATTTTAATGGTTAATTTTAAAGTTTCTCCTCATGTTGTTCCATACCTTTGCCTATGTGGTCAATTTGAAAGGTTCATCAACTAGTGGAGTATTCATTCATTTACTATTTAGAGTATTTTTTTCTCTTTAGTATATTTATATATAATTAAATTTGTGTATATTAAATTAAATAATAAATAAAAAATCTAAAACTTATAAATATATTAATTATGAATTATCAATGCTTTTAAAAATAAAGATATTCATTTATATAGAAATACAAAATTTATATGACTATTTGTTTATTTAAATCTACCCGTTAATTGAATTATTTTTTTTGGAAATATGTCAAAAAATTTAATCATTTCCCTTTAAAATCAATAGAATAAATTAAAGTAAATTAGGGTGATAATACTTCCAACAGAAACAATGTCTAACCAGCAATACTCAGGAGTTACAGACAGAAAGTCAAAGCGTTTTATTAAACAGTTTCCATTGACAAGATCCAAACTGTTGGCATTTAATAATGTAAAGCTTAATAGATTGGCACAAAAGCAGTATCCATAGGCACACACACATCACTCTAAATTACAGGTAATTGTCCATGGCATTGAAATGGTAAAGCCTAATAATCGCGTGCAGATCGTTTTTGCCATTTTATTGAGAGATCAATTTACCTGGTTGAATATTAAACAGGCCCACGCTAATGGACACCGTAAATTTAATGCTATTGTATTAACAAAGTAAATATTAATAATGTGTAATCATAGTGTTACACATTTACTTAAAAATATGTGTTTTATTAAAGGAGTTTGAATGTTTTAAACAAGAATGGGACACAGTAAAGTTATGCTATTGTTTAAAAAAGTTCTAAGCAAATATTAATAATCTGTAATCATAATGTAGTTAAAAAATGTATCTTACTAAACACATTTGCTAGATAAATGGTAATAATTTTTTTTTATTAAACCCATTTTTTTAGATAAATAATTATAAAGCTTATTCAAGACCTTCAAAAATTATGTTATGAAATGCAAGAGTAAAAAAGTAACGTCTTATATCCATAATAACTTTAGAATTGATCTCTCTAGAAGCTTGGTAGATCCCATTTAAGGTGATGAAATGCAAGAGTAAAAGTAATGTCTTATATCCATATTAACTTTAGAATTGATCTCTCTAGAAGCTTGGTAGATCCCATTTAAGGTAGATCTATAAAGATTTTCAATTTTTATTATTATTTAATATATATTTTTTATTTAAACTTTTAAATATTTAGCATAATATATTGTAATTAAAGAGACTTTCTATTTTAGTAAAGTCACAGAAAGTACATTCTTCAAATCATTACAGGTCAATGGATACTATCCATGAACATGGCCCTCTAGCTAAGAAAGCATATGATGGAGACATTTATGGGGAGATTTAAGCTCATAGAGAAAAATCTAAAGAGCCTCCTAGGTGTAGTAGAATATACAAAATCATATCTAAGGCCAGGAACTCGACGTATATAAAAATTCTACCTTGGAAGACCAACAACTCTAGATAACACTCAAGAGGGTCCTCCTGGACCATGGGGCATGGTTTGTAGTAGTGTGGATCATCTAGTAGGAGGCTTACTAGATGGAAGAAGTTGAAAACTTAGAGTGCCAGTGGAGAGAGGAGTTGACTTGGCCACTTCAGTTGTTAACCTCATTGTTGTGACCGCTCCCTTTGGTAGAGGGAACTAAACAAACATAGACAACTTTCTTCTCAATGAGTGACTCACATCATTATAGCTAGGGGATATTACGGCTATCATGGGCATCAAAAAATTTTGGGGCTAACGTTCGTCGAGTGGGATAATATTCCATGTTTTTTCCACAAAAAAAAATAGCCAATTTCCAATTTTTATGAAAAAGAGGATTCAGCCAAATTTTAGAATAAAAAAATTATTTTACCTTAAAAATTGCCAACATTATATAGAGACTATATATAAAATAATTATAAATTTGAAAATTTTACAAATATATCAATAAACATTTTATAGTTTGCATATTACGGATTACTCAGATTGGCCAATGTTTTTAAACTTCAAGAAAATTTTCCATCGTTAAAATTTTCCATGGGGAGCGTTTGTTTGCAATGGAGAACAAAAGGATTGAGGGAGTCT
>APFE031728887.1:0-16774 GCA_000404065.3 Pinus taeda | reverse complement strand
CTCAATGGCGGAGTTCCGTTATTAGTAGTTGATAACCCATGTTCAATGGGTTGAAGATATGCTCCCGAAAAAGTACCAAAAAGTCACTGATACCTAGAAGGAACAGAAGGACCTCCATATAAAAATGTTTCTGGTGTTTGGGAAAACATGGATGACCATTTTGACATATTCGGAGGAGGATAATAACCTATGGGCGTAGGATGAAAAGGAATACGAGGTGGTGAAGAAGCAAGACCCGGATTTTCTAAAAAGTTCGTGAATGATACGTACCAAGCGTCACTTCTAAAAGGACTGTAGAACATTGATTCACACTCCCTAAGTTCTAAAGTTGGTTGATTTTCAGGGAGAGTTATATCTTCATCCGGACTAACAAGTTCTTCAATAGAAATGAGTCCAGAAGGAAGATTTTGGGGAATGATACTTCCTACCCTAGGTGAACTAGTACCACTAGAAGTTGGGGATACAAATACTGAGGATGGAGTAGTAGCTGGTTCAGTTTTAGGTTTAGAAATTTCAGGTTCCTCAATTAATTCACTAGTAGGAGAAATACTACCAGTAACTTCAGAAAATGAAATTGGTTTAGGAATATACTCTGTTGCTTGAACTGGATAATCAGGGTGAATAATTAAAGATGATTCTCTAGCTTCTAGTGACCCAACTCTACTGTCACTAGGTGTTACAAGAGCTCTTAGCCCTTCAAGCTGACTTGGTGTATATTCGGGAGGCTGCCCCCAAAATCTACGGGATTGTCTTGGTAATTCAGCGATGATTAAATATTTAATTACTTCACATGCAAACAAAGAAAATCTCAATAAACTCCCTAAAGTCTCTAAAGAACCAAACAATTGAATCACACGCCTAAAAAATCTAAGAGTTCAAACCACACACAAATAGTGACTTTCCGTACCAAAAACACTAGTTGGTGATGAAATCCAACGATGTAGAATTCAATACAGAAATGGTGGTTGGAACAGTTACCCCGACAACTTGCTTAATGAAACAGACTGGTACAAGTTTCTTCACAAAACCATCTCGAGTGAAGAGAACCCCCGAGAGAGTCCAAGTGAGTCTAGTCAACGTCTGCTCCAGGTATAGTGAGACTCGTCCTTCATCGTCACCTTAGGAAAGAATCTTAACATTATGGTCACTCAGGTTACCAACAGTAACAAATACAACTGGGGGAATAGTCTATGATCCAATCTACATGCAAGGGTAGAGTAGCAAAGCTCTATCCCCTTGAAGGCTCCTCGACATGATCAATCCGAGGTTTACCAACAAGTGACCCCAAGCTCCTCGATAATGGTTAATCCAAGGTTTTTAATACGCACAAATCTTCTATCTTTCCGAATGAGATAGACTTGATTGTCTCAAAGGTTCGGACATGATTTCGTGATCGACTCCTTTAAGAGGAGCTTCCGAGATTATATCAATTACAATTGGATTTATTTCCTACCACAAGATATAGCTACTTGTTTGTTTTAACTATCTTGGAGAGTTAATTACTCCCTACTCCAAGATACTAGCCTAAGCTATATTGGTGATAAGAGCCCTAGAAATAAAAATATTGCTAGATGCATTTTAATTAAGCGTTATTTTTATTGGTTGTTTCTTATGTCAATAGGTATGGAGATGAAACTTTGATGGTGTGAAGACTCGACTCCAAAAACACTAAAAATGCACCTAAAATGATAAACAATTCATTTTTCCTTTCAATAAATCTCTAGCTAAAAGGAAGAGTTGAGAATGCAATTAATTGAAAAACAAATCTTTCCTTCAACATATAAATGAAAAGAATTTTTTTTTTGTCTTTTTCAATAAACTCAAAACAAAACTTCTAATTATGCTCACCAAAATAAATCCCTTTTCTTTTTGACACTCAAAACTACAGAAAACAATTCTTTCAAAAGACAATCTATGATTTCTAGAAAAGCACACTCAAAACTATGAAAAACTAATCTTGAGATCTAAAAACCTAATCGAAATAAAAGCTTCAAATGTTTTTGAGGATGTTTTACTTAGTCATTCAGTAAACTAAGGATTAATTCCTTCAGAATAACAAATCAATCAAAAAACACCCAGCTATGTTTTCTTTTATAAAAATGAAATTCACAACTTATGACCAAGTTCGTTTAAACATTTGCAGAGAGAAACGGAATCTATTTCTCACCAAAGGAAGATTTCTCAAACCAGCCAAACTCATCAAGAAGTAAAAAAAAACTAGAGTGATCTAAGGTTTCTTAGGCTTCTAATCTTTAAGTCACTACAAAGACCGAGTGAAAACCAATCCAGGCGTGCAAAACTTCTAGAAAATCATCTAAAACAACAACACCAATGGAACTTATTCACAAGAGACTTTTGACAAGACACATGCAGATCTGGGCAGAGGGTAAAAGTAATAAACTAATCCTAAACTTAATTGGACGGAAAGATTTTAGGTTTTTCAAGAATTTTGAGAGGATCTGCAGGCTTCGAGCATAACCAAATGTGGTACCGCTCTATGCAGTAAAGTAACAGTGCGGAGATGTCTGCACTGTAATATAAACAGAACGTGCGGTCCTCTTAAAGATTTCGAAAAAACAAAAAACAATCCAGAACCTAGAAACTACCCAATCCCACACACATAAAGCAAAAACCAGAAACAAAAGTCAAGTTTCTCAAGTCAAAGACAAAGGAAAATTAAAAAACCAAATCCAGTTCCCCAGTGGAGTCGCCAATTGTTGGCTGGATAAATCGATCTTGTCAACAAGCCCGATCTCCCTAGTATAAACAGATATCTAGCAACAAGAAGGACAAGCAAATCTACCTTTATCTAAACATATTGTGATTCATCAATAAAAACTAAAGAGGTGTTTAAGACCCTACCTTAAATCCAGTGCTAGTTTGTGGGAGCCACACTCCAACAGCTCCAAAAGAGTTTCCTTTTAAGAACCTGCAATCAAAAACAATCACACATCAAATAACACCTACATAGCTAATATAATAAATCAGGTTCAGACGGTGATCAAGGAATCCATGAAATAAACCTTAAAACAGAGCTTATTGAGAAAAATAAACTTGATTGTATTAACTTTGAAATAGAAGAACTTTACAACCTTTGGTGCCTTGATGTTGTGCAAGCTCTTCCCAGGGTCCAAACAGGAATCTCCTCTATTTTGACAAGCCTCACTCTCTTCCAAATGACATCAAAAGGTATGTAATCTCTTCTCTCAAAAGCTCAATTAGGAAGACTAAGTTTCAGCAACATTTACCCTAAAAACTATTTAGCTTTCAACCTCCTTAGTAACCAGCCCAATGCTTCATTTTATAGTGCAAAGGGAGGAGGTTACAGGTCCACCATTGAAGGGATAGAGTCCTCCTTCAAAGTGATAAGCTCCTCACATCAAGGGGTTAGCTCCTTAAGGTATGGGATGCATGAACCTTTAAGGAGCAAACTTGCCGAGTCAAGATTCCCTCTAGAAGCTTCCAGAAATGACTCAAAGTGAGTTTTTAAGAATGTACTTGCACCTTTTCAACTTTTACAGGGGTCCTCACCCATAACACAGATACAGAGCGGTCAGGCGCATAGTGGAAATGACCAATAGGTGCGGGACCACAAGTAATGCTAAGAGAAAGTGCGGAACTAGAGTTTTAGAGATTTTTAAGGTCTTTCTCTTGTTTTCAAGGCTTTATATGAAGAACTGAGGTTTAGGACTTGCAAAGGAGGAAGGTATGAGTGGTGGTAGACTCACACTAATTGCATAATGTCAAGGTGAAATTTTTGTACAACAACAGTACGGATAACTTTATCCATCAAAGAGTCGCTGAAGCAGTGCATTTTTTTGTCAAAACAGTCTCTAATTTCCAGGTCCAAATTGTTGATGGGGGGACAATGAAATGTGAAGGCCGCTGCAAAAATGTCAAACTTCAAATGGGGGATTATCAACTAAATATCCACGTGTTTTCCATACACATGGGAGGGTGTGACATTGTCTTGGGTGCTGAATGTATCCACACACTTGGCCTAATCACAATGGATTTCTAGGAGTTATATATGAGCTTTAAGCAGAAAAACCACACACATACCCTCCGAGGACTCCAGGCGAGTGCTCCCTCTATCATCAGCTCGCATAGGATGGAAAAATTGTTAAAAAAGGCCCACCATGGAGATGTACCCCAATTTAATGCCATCCAGGCCTTCAACCCCACTTCTCTTCATATTCATCCTGAGATGCAACAGATCTTAAACAACCATCTGCCAGTCTTTGACAAGCCTCATGAGCTTCCACCCTTGAGAGGGGAACATGATCATAGCATTACTTTAGTCCCAAGGGCCCAACGACCAAATGTGCGCCCATATAGATATCCGTTCACCCAAAAGAATGAAATTGAAAAAATCATCAAGGAACTCCTGGAAGCAAGCATCATTCATCCTAGCATTAGTCCTTATTCATCGCCTATGGTCATGGTGCTCAAGAAAGATGGGGAATGACGTATGTGTCCAAACTTTAAGGCCCTCAACAAGGTGATAGTCAAAGATAAATTTACCATCCCATTTTTCAATGATTTGCTCGATGAACTTAATGGGGCTTAATTCTTTACTAAGCTTGACCTTCGCTCAAGCTATCACCAAATTCACATGAAAGAAGTAGACATTCCAAAGACTGCTTTCCAAACTCATGAAGGCTATTATGAATTCCTGGTCATGCCATTTGGCCTTTGTAATGCCCCATCCACTTTTCAGAGCCTCATGAACCACCTACTCAAACCATATCTCAGAAAATGTGTCCTTGTTTCCTTTGATGACATCCTCATCTACAGTTGCACCTAGGCCACACATCTTTAGCATGTAGATCTACTCTTGCAATGACTCTGGAAGCATAAATTATTTGTCAAGATGTCCAAGTTCTCTTTCGGTATGGTAGAAGTTGAGTATTTGGGCCACATTTTGGGGCATGAAGGTGTTAAGGTGGACCCCAAAAATATCCAGGCAATGCAAGATTGGCCTCAACCAAAGACCTTGAAAATCTTGAGAGGATTTTTGGGTCTCATAGGCTATTATTGCAAATTTGTCTGCAATTATGGTCGCATTGTTAGACCCCTCACTCACCTTCTCAAGTAAAATTTATTTCTCTGGAATTATGAAGCGCAATAGGCATTTATAGCTCTCAAACATGCCATGTGTTCCACTCCCATATTAGCACTACCTGACTTCACCAAATCTTTTGTGATTGAATGTGATGCTTCAGGTATGGGTATTGGGGCGGTCTTAATGAGGGAAGGTCGACCCTTGGCCTTCACTAACCAACAACTAAGTGGGTCAAATCTGGGACAATATACCTATGAGAAGGAGACGATGGCCATATTACATGCAGTAGATACCTAGCGACCATACTTATTGGGGCGGCGTTTCCAAATCCGCACAGACCATGAAAGCCTTAAATATTTTTTGGAGAAATGCCTATCCTTGCCACAACAAAATAAATGGCTCGCCAAAATGTTCGCATATGATTATGAGATAATTTACAAGAAAGGGCACGAAAATGTCATAGCATATGTTGTATCATGCCAATTTGAGGAGGAAAGCACCATGCTCACAATCTCCCTTCCTATTCCAGAATGGATCGAAGAGGCTTGCAAGGAATGGTTTTCACATCCTCTGCTCTCCCAACTCATTAATAAATTACAGGGAGATCCAAATTCCGCAGTGGGCTACTCTTGGCAGGATGAGATTCTTTGCTACAAGGACAGAGTCGTGATATCACCAACATTCACCCTCAAAAGTCACATTTTGGTGAAGTTGCACTCAACGTTCATTCTTTTGGATAGGCATGAAAAAGGACATTCTTACTTTTGTAGCCAAGTGTGACATATGTCGGTGCCACAAAGGAGAAACAGTCAAATCCCCAGGCACATTACATCGATTGCCTATCTTGGCCTCAATCTAGATGGAGGTTTCTATGGACTTCATTACAGATCTTCCAAAGTGAGGCAACAAGTCAGTCATCATGGTGGTTGTGGACAATTTTTTTAAGTATGCTCATTTTTGTGCCCTACCCCACCCTTTTACACTCGCTTTGGTGGCTCAATCTTTCATGGAACAGATCTTCAAATTACATGGCATGCCCACTTCAATTGTGTCTGATCGTGACCCGATCTTCACCAGTAACTTTTGGTAGGAACTCTTCAGACTACAAGGTACCCAACTACAACTCAATACTTCCTATGATCCTGAAACTAATGGTCAAACTGAAGTAGTCAAAAAATGTGTGGACACCTACCTTAGGTGTTTCACTTCATAAAAGCAACATCTATGGGTACAGTGGTTACCTCTAGCTGATTGGTGGTATAAGACTAACTATCATGCCATCACAAAAATGACTCCATATGAAGCAGTTTATGGTCAACTCCCTCCTTGACCCACTTCTTATATCCATGGATGCTTAAAGGTACAAGTAGTGGATCAACTCCTACAGAACCACACAACCATGCTGGCCCACCAAAGAGAGAATCTCCATCAAGCTCAAAACCGCATGAAGCAACACGCAGATCAACATTGTTCAAAATGCAAATTTCAAGAAGGGGATCAGGTATTTTTGAGGCTGCAACCATATAAGAAAACATCACTCAAAGACAAGGGTTGCAAGAAATTATCTCCAAAATTCTACAGACCTTATCAAGTACTTCAATGCATCGAATAAGTAGCCTACAAGCTAGCTTTGCCACCCACGTCAAAAATCCATCTAGTCTTCCGTGTCTCATGCCTCAAGAAAGTGATTGGGAACCATTGTCGAATTCAAACCAGTCTATCGAAATTGGATAAAGAAGGTTCAATCTGGCTCCAACCTGAATAGGTTCTTGACAAGCGAGAACGACACTTGCGCGACCGCATGATCAAGGAAGTCCTCATCAAATGGAAAGACACCTCTCTAGAAGATGCAACTTGGGAAGCAACGAGTGTCCTTCAGTAGTTTCCGCAGCTTTAGCCTTGAGGACAAGGCTATTTTTATGGGGGAGGGCATGTTAGGGTCCAACCCTAACCCTCTTATTTATGTAATAGGGTCGAGTCATAGTTATAGAGTCAATAAAGCCCATATTAATAAGTGTAAGTGGTTGACCCGCATTTAAAGAAGGGACCATAGTTAGTTGCAAATGGGCCATGGTATTAGATAGATGGTATTAATAAGAACCATGGTATTGACCCATGGTATTGCATGTATGAATCCTATATAAATGATGGAGACTCCCCTCGAGGAGCATCGTGTCTTATTTTGTAATTGAGCCCAGCGCTATTGGGGATTGCCCCCTCGAAGAGGCAAGTGAACCATTGATTTCCTTTCTGAATAATAAAATATTTGCTATTATTTCTTATTGTTCTATGTTCTAGGTATTATTTCTTCGCATATTGGGTATTCTAGTATCTTCTCGCAGGTCAAGAGCATAACATCAATAGCCAATATAGGGGCATATAATTCAATAATAACCCTATCTCTTTCATCAACACATATACTTACTTCAATAACCAAGATAGGTACTGAAACCCCAAAACAGGATCCATAGAGGTGTGATAGATATTGTGATATTCATTTGGAAACTTCCCAATTGACAATGAGATATCCCATGACTTGGAACAATAACACATGAAATAGACACTTATTGCAGAGAGAGGAGATTGCAGCAAGTTGAAGCAAAAATTTTTAGTCGTCTTCACGACAGTGAATGAAGTAGTCAACAAGAAACTTGGTTATTTTCAATTAATAAGCCAAATGCAAAGCTCATTCTTTTTGGATGGCATATCTCACCATCATTCATCTACAGAAGTTGACCTGCAAAGGAACATCTAAATATCTTTAAGGAACTCTGTTCCTTGCAAAGGCTAAACATTCTGCGATGACATGAAATCCCCTAAGAAGTAGTAAGAGTGTGGCAGTTGATTAAGACAGAACATGATTCTTCAATTTCCGTTTCTGCTTCATCAGAACCATTTTTCGCAGATATTTCCAATTTAGATATTGATGGTATGACTGCAGTCTTTTAGATACCTTCGTTGCTTCAGAGGTACTATGCATGGATTAGGATAATCAAGGCATGTTATGTAAATCCATATTTATTGGATTCAAGGAACACCTTCTAAATATGATGTAAGGTGTAAAATGAAGAATACTTGAGTTAAATCCCAATAAAAGATTTTTTTATTTTTTTACGTGTACATTATATGTTGTTTTTGGCTTGTGGTGAATCCATCTTTGATAATGTTGCTCCCACACCTCAAAATGAATTTGCTACTAGAATCATGTGTCTAAAACTCATACATATGGCACCATGCATGGTAAAATGGGGCCACGTAGAATTTTAGACTCAAACAAAAGACGAGGGGAAACGAGTAAAATGGGCCCCACATATTTTAGACTCAGAAGATGAGGGGTAAAACAAGTAAAATGACACCCACAAAGAATTTAGACTAATAGAGGATGGAGGGAACACATGAAGTACAAGAAAAGGCATATGAGGGAGCAAGTACCAGGGTAGAAAAGGGTAATCTAAGGGAGAAAGAACTAGGGTAGGAGTTGATATAGGTGATTCAATAGCTCTAATTTCTTCTCTTCAAAAATTCATATTACCTTCACCTATTGGGCGAAAGTTTCTGAGAAATGAAATCGCCAAGTCTGGTAATTCTATGGATGCGACCTTGAGAGCAAGCTACGAGACAAGTCTAACTCCACGGACTCCAAAAATGGAAAGAAATGCAATCAAGTTTAACAGAGATGGGAGTTTACTGTCAAAATATTATATTCTAAGGGAACACAGTGATTCTGTAAGGTCACCCACTCCCGAAACATAAGGCTGAAAGGATTTTGAGAGTTGATGTATTCAACTTTTAGGTTTTAAACAATCAATTTCCTTAGAGATTTTGGGAGTCATCTCAATAAAAGATCAAATAGAATTACTCACTAGATTTGTCCTTCCAAAGGTGAGAATGGGCATGTATAAGTTATGCTTGCAACTCCATCTGTATTGTGTGTTTGTCTTCTTTATTGTTCTACTTTTGATAGTCACTAAGCATTCAGGTGCCATTGAGCATCCACAAATTGTAAAAACATTTGATGTAATATTTGAATATTGAAATGGAGCTCAAAATCTTTAAAATGATTTTAAATTACTTCTAATTGCTTCAAGGTAGAAAATGGAAACCAATGATTCTAGCTGGGAATTTTATGTTTTAACCAAGTCAATGATTCTGATATGGCTTCATAATTGTGTCTCTTAGAGCCATGTTGGAATCTGGTTCATATGCAATGCCAATTTCACATTTGATCCACTAGAGCAATTATAAGGTCCTTTGTTAGCTAGATTGAAATCGATATTTATTGCTTGGTGCTCTAATGACGAGGTAAGAATATTGGTGTATGCTTGTCCATATTTTGTTTGACTACCTCAAGCACACATCTATTCTCTCTTTCTTTATGAACACTAACACAATATTGATTATTTTTCATTTTTTATATTTTTAGTTTCTCTTAATCACATTGTTTAAAAATGTCTTCGATGGGGTTTGAACATGGATTTGTCTCTAGAGAAGAAATGAATTTCATGAATTTACCTTTCCCATGTTGATTAGGTTACAAAGGTTTTATGTTTTCAGGGTTAAGAGTTGCCATGTGGCCTATTGACCTAAGGACATGGAAGGACATTCCATTGCTTTAAATGGTATATTTACTAATATAACCAATTAGCTGCTAAACAATAAGATTAGATTTTGAGTTTAAAGCCAAGGCACATGGTTTGCGTTTGTGTTTGAGTTATAGTTTGTGTTTGTGTTTGAGTTTTGTGAGCTTAAAATTTGACAAAAGTTAGATAATAAATTTTTGGAAATAAAATTGGACATTAAATTTGACATACTCCAAAATCCAAAACTTCCAAAAATATATATAATTAAGTTCAAAACGAGTGTTGCAATTGCAATTGTAGGTCGTATTATGTTGAATCTATTATGGATCATTAAACCTAGCCGCGAAGCACATCACAACTTGAAT
This sequence comes from Pinus taeda, assembly GCA_000404065.3. Taxonomy (NCBI): domain Eukaryota; kingdom Viridiplantae; phylum Streptophyta; class Pinopsida; order Pinales; family Pinaceae; genus Pinus; species Pinus taeda. The sequence goes on along the minus strand of APFE031728887.1, from coordinate 6,764 downwards.
CAAACTTCAAAGATTTGAAACCCAACTCGGCCTCCAACATATAGTTCACTATTTGACAGTTGACCACAATGCACATCTTAATAATCAAGAATAGGGAAAATACAACTCGAATCAAAATTTCAAACCCCAACTTTCCTTTTTCTATCCAATTCGAAAATTGACTAGTTGGTAGTAACTGCCATGGGCGCAGGTGTATTGTGATTAAAACAACCACCATGTGCGGAGGTGTATTGTGTTTAGACAACTACCACGAGTGCAAGTGTATTGTGTTTAAAACAACCGCCACAGGCGCAGGTGTATTGTGTTTAAAATTGTAGGCTTACCTGAGGAGCTTCTTATAGTTGGTTGAAGGAATAATTTTGGGATCGTGGAGGTGACCCTAGGGTATAGTTGGGACTCGATGACATAGATTGAAGCTTGGCAGCAGATATTTTTTCATTGTTCATGTATGGATTTGAGTTTGCTTTGAAGTTCAACGAGCCCCAACGAATAAATTTGGATTCGGATGAAATTTGGCAAATTTAAAGCTTGTAGGGTGAAATTCGCTGAACCTAGTGACTTTTAAGTTTAAATTTTGTGCAAGGGGTTATCTATGTGAAATCTTTAGCACTACCAGAGGTTGACAACACTTGCCAAACGTTAGTAATCTCAGTTCTTGGAACTCACCCTTCCCATGATTTTTATAATGGATAAGCCTTCCTTGTTAATGTATACTACCTTTAAATTTCAACAAGTGATGCTTATAACCTTGCAATGTAGATATTTACATCTTACCTTGATATACATTAACTTCCCACTGGTAGCTATTATCTCCAATGATCTACAAAGATAGTGGTAAACTAGATTTTCACATCATGTATCTTATTACTCAGACACTATTTTTTATCACCCCTGAAAAACCTATCTTCCTTAACGAGATAATAACGTAAGTATTCCACGCACATTTGTGTATCTTGTCCCATAGGGGCTAGTCTTCATAAGAGGTTAAAAATTTCAATTTATCAACAACATGAATAGTTTTTTCCTCTAAGGTTGTTGAAAAATTTGCTCCTCTAAGGTTGTTATTTCTTCATCAATGGTGACATCCATATAGGATGTATTTTTCTTTCCATTATTCCTTCATCAATGGTGACATCCATATAGGATGTATTTTTCTTTCCATTATTATCATACCTCGTGCAAAGATTATTTTCCCAAAATGGTTGTAACTCTTCTTTCCATGCCCATTGAATCTGCTTGTTTCCTGTACAACATTCTTGGAAGGATCAAGTGATAATTCATTGATCTAATCCTACAATAATATCATAGGTAAACAATGGTTTTTTTGTATAGGGTTAACAAGCATTATATCAATCCTTTGAGTAGTAAATGTAGTTCATGACTAGTTAACCTGCTGGGTAGATACATTTGCAGGCTCATGGTAGTAAGGATTAGTGGTAGTTTAAAGTGAATAGAATGGGACTTATTGCACAATTTTCACTAAAATAGTAATTGAGGTTAAAACAGTGTATCACATGATGGAAACAATGTAAATCATTATAGCATATGTGTGCCAACAATATGACTGAGGTCAAAACAATAGAAAATTTCAAACTTAAGCACCCTATGCTATAAATATTTGTAACCCCTAAATGACCTTGAGGGTAGGATGGATTCACCTATTCAGTCAATATCATGAATACTTAACCCTTATTTATCATAAAGCAATTACTAATGATTGTCTATATTATGACTAGGTATAAGAAAAGAGGAACATAACCTAATGGATTGGGAACATAGAATCAGGACTCTTTATAACTCTCCAGCTCTCTAGGTGCTCCTAGTTGTCTCCACTCTCTGAACTGATGAGAAAAAGTGTAAATGCTACCAAAATTCCTGGTTAGAAATTTCTCAATAAGTTTGTGGAGTTTGACAAATTTACGTTCCCTAAATTTTGTTAGAGCATGTTCCTCAACTTGTTAAAAATTTAAATTATTATGAAAATTTACATATGGAAGTTCTTATTCATTGTCAAATCTGAGTTATCCAAGTTTGATTGGGTGGAAACAAGTACTGAAGGGGAGCTAGTTGATAACACCCAGTTAGCCACGCTTGTAACCAAAGTTGTACTAGGATTTCTTAAATTGATCTATAATTCTAAGTGATACATGAAGGACATCAACAACAAAAGGTAAGATGAAGTGTTCCTTAAATTGTTACATTGCTATCCCTAAAATCTATACCCTAAGTTACTCTCTTTCATTGTAACATGATTTATGACAAACAATAATAGGGACGAAAGTGATATTCGATGTCAGTGGAATGGAATTTTCCTATTCACAAACCCCTATTTCTATGAAGTCCATTGTTCAAGCAATATGGCATGTGACATGTGATGAATATTTCTCTTATTTCCTCTTTTTACCTAATAAATATATATCATGAGTAATAAGTCACTAGTTGTAGGTGTGGTTTTGTTGGTTTTCATTCCACTTGTAAGCTAGTTGATGCCAATCCTAGCATCAAGTTGATGTCAATTTTAGCATGTTTGTACATAGTCATGAATTCAATATGAAGAAAGTCTTGTGCCAGTAGTTACATATACAAAAAAACATCAAAAGTGTAAATGCAAGGTGGATCTAATGTGAATAATTCATTTTCAAATAAAATGGAGTCCATACTACAATTTACCAAGAATTTTGGCATCCACAAAACAAATATAAAGCTAAAAGATCAAAAACAATTATATTAGATGTGTTGATGTCATTGTCTCATATGAAAATTCTCTAACACTACCACTACATTTGGATGCATTTTCTCCCATGAAATTCCTAGGACAGGGACTACCACTGCATTTGCAGTCCTTTTTATACTAGGGTTTCAAACAATTCACTCACCACAAATTCATTTAGAACATAGGACATGAAAATAATTGAAATTCTAAACCAAAACTAGTTGTACTGAATTTCCATTAATCTCATTCTAAAAAAAATCCAACTATGGTTCAACCATCGTTTGCTCTGAGTTTACATAATCAAACATTTTTGAGGATTTCATTTACTATTTATATTTATATGTTTTACAGATATGATTTAATAATTAGGTGGGAACGTTTGATCCCAGAATTCTTGTGGTGTAATCGTGAACACAACTATTTATGCTAGGGAGATGCACCAAACACAATTTCTTTAATGGAAAAAAAAATCAAATACTATCTATGTTAAGTTGTTTTCAGTCAAATATTACAAGCGATATGATATTATTAGCTGGGCTTTAGTCGGTTAAACAATCTAATTCATACGAGTGTTATAGCTTAATCCTCTCATAATTGAACATGTGCTGATACGACTGAAAATAATATAATATAACATATTTTTTTTCAAGAGTAAACTATTTTTTTTGGTACTTAAGGAATAATACAATATTGTATAACATATTTTTTTCGAAAGTAAACTAATTTTTTTTTAATACTTTAAGGAATAATACAATATTGTAAGTCGTATTCTATCTATATAACTATTGGGTATTTTTGTGGACTTGGGGAAATAACAAAAAATTCTAAGATACCATTCATAATTTGATAAGACATGCACCCTGGTAGGCCAGGCTCCGAAATTACAAAGCGAAGGCGACCACAACTGCCAAATTACAAGCCAACGCAATATGGGCCACTGCATCCCTTCTTGCCAAATTACAAGCCAAGGCAATATGGGCCACTGCATCCCTTCTTTATTTTTTGGGGTCCAAAAAGAAAATGTCTTTATTATGAATGAAAGATTGAATACATGCACGTGACATGGCCATTCAAAGGGAGAAGAAAACTAAAGCATTCATAAACTGATCATAAGACACGCACCCTAGTATCACTGGCTCCGAAATTACAAAGCCAAGGCGGCCATAACAAAGAATATTAAAGTGTACAGTATGTGTTTAGAGTGTTAATAGGCTTGGGGCATATTAATTTATCGCAATCTTGAACAGAAAATAACCTATATTCTATTAAGATAACATGAAAGGAAGAGGATCGACATGTTTAACAGAACGGACTTTTCCTCGACGGCGGAAAGGAATCCTTTTCTCCATTGCCAGATCTTTAATCAATTATAACACTACCAGCTGATACACTTCAAAAACAGTTGAAAAAAATAACATATAGGCAATGAAGTAGTTTAGAAAACCACATACCCATTTATCACCAGAGTTTGTATTTAAAATCGATCATATTCCTCTGCAATAACCCTTTGCTACGGAAGCACCTCCTTATCAACATCGACCACACCAATATTTATCAATTATTGCTTTTTTTAACACAGAAATTAATTAATTTTAATTTTGAATTTAACATGAAAACAATAATTTAGTTCAATATGGTTTTGGGTTGATTGTGAATAGCTGCACTGTTAAGATACTCCTTGTTATTTTTAGCTCTCAAAGCTTTTAATTGATTGTAAATGGCTGCACTTTTAAAGCAAGTTCCATTTTTCATGAAATAATTTAGTTCAATGTGATTTCGGATTGATTGTGAATGGCTGCACTGTTAAAGCACTCCTTGCCATATTTAGCTGGCAAAGCTTTAAATTGGCTATAAATTACTGCACTTTTAAAGCATGTCCCATTCAAATCTAATTTTAAATTTAACATGAAATAATTTGGTTCAATGTAGTTTTGGATTGATTGTGAATAGCTACAATATTAAAACACTCCTTACCGTTTTTCACTAACAAAACATTAAAATGACTAGAAATAACTGCACTTTAAGGCAAAGTCCACTCAAATCTAAGCCTCTCAGGCTTCCTATGTCTCCTAAAGGCATTGGGATTCTGATATGAGACATAAATGGAACTATAAAATGAGCTTTAAATTGACCGTAAATGTCTGTACTTTTAAAGCAAGTTTCATTCAAATCTCGCCCTCCCACTATCTCTTATCTCTCCTCAAGGCTTTGGGATTCTGATATGGGACATAGCTATAGAATGAACTTTAAATTGAGTCTAAATGGTTGCACTTTTAAAGCAAGTTCCATTCAAATCTCCACCTCCCCCTATCTCTTATGTCTCCTAAAGGCATTGGGATTCTGATATGGGACATAAATGGAGCTATACGATGAGGTTTAAATTGACGGTAACTGGCCGCACATGTTCATTCAAATCTCTCAGCTTCCCACTATCTCTAATGTCTCTTCTAAGTATTGGAATTTTGATATGGGAAATAAATGGAGCTATAAAAAGAGGAACTGCAATTCAGGGGGCATTACTGGATAGTATCTCAGTATGGGATACACCTATTTTTAATTAACTAATTTTTTTTTTTGTATGTCTTCTCTTTTAACACAAAGCACAGTCAGCTCTGAGATTTGATCCAGGGTGGTTGACCAAACTCCTCTTCAAAAAATTATACTAGTTAAACTTACTTAATATTTTAATTGTTGATTTTAAAAATATTTTAAAATTCAACCATATTTAGAAAAATTGAGTTACTCCCATAATTTAATTCTAAAATATTTTTGAAATCTACCCTAAAGAAGATAATTGATAACATAACTATCAAGAATTTTTAAGCCCTCATCTTTATTGCGAATTCAAAGAATATTATACAGCTGCATGTGTAAGAAAAAGAAAAACAATACTATGAAACGAATGGTTATTTCTCCTGATTCGAAACCCTGATATTAGTATTCATTCATTGAATAAAACTGTTAATTACCTGTTTCCTAGGATCTCAAGTAGCTGGATAACAGTGCGCTATTCTTCCCGTGTCTCGTCTGATATTCGGGTCTCAGATATTTTGTCCAACGCAAACGGCAACTCTTCCTCTGCAATCATTATGTACATAAAAGTCGATATAGATGTATACAAATTGTATATATGTTTTGATATAGACAGAATCGTTGCCGGTTACGTTGGACAAATACTTGAGACGCACATCGTCGTGTGTGCATAGATATAAATATAACATTTATATATGCAGAGCAGCGCGCTTACGAAGAGCATGCTAACTTCCATGTCCACTCTGGTGAATAGAAATGAGAAGAATTTCGTCCCCCTCGAGCGACTCGAGTCCAGGGAGCTGTGGATTTGATGTCGAATATCATTTGTTATATAGCGGAAGATTGCAGCAGACGATGAAGTCGTATCCATAAATCTGTCCACAAGGCAATTACACGTATATTAACTACTTACCACTAAAACAGGATGGTGTCTACCGTGAGTACTTACTTCATGATGAGAAGAGCAGGAGCAGCACAGTAAGTGAACCGACACTAATAATAAATAGCAATCACTGTCAAGCAGTTCAAATGCAAGGCCTTATTAAAGCATCCATGTTACCATGAAACTCTTCAAATAACGGAGTCTGTAAATGCGGTTTTCGATTTCTAGAAGAAATGGTTGTGTAAACTACTGTAATGTGATTGGGTAATGAATTAGCTCATCAATGAGATGTCCTAAGTGTTCCCGAATGTGATAGCTATCCATATCAATGTGATTGAAAAGTACTTGTTAGGTCGAAAAAGTTGGTTTTGGGGTACGGTTTAAAGGAAAATGGTTATTTTTTTAATACGAAGTTAATCTTTAATACTTTTAAAAATATTTTTAATAATTTTAACATGTGTTTTTTAATAGATGTTCTAGAGACATAGAGACAGTATTTTTAATAATTTTAACATGTGTTTTTTAATAGATGTTCTAGAGACATAGAGACAGGAGGTGTGTAGTTTTTTTCATACTTAATATGAGATATTAATTTAAAGTATATTAAACTGAGATTGAATGAGATAATCATAAATA
>APFE031728885.1:58729-108193 GCA_000404065.3 Pinus taeda | reverse complement strand
AGAATTAACCCCAAAGATGGATGGTGTGATGGAACAATGGTGATGACCAGTGAACGGAACAACCCAACCCGGCATGGATGCAGAAGGAAAGTGTCATGTTCAAGAGCGACTTGCTACCAATAAAGTTTCTTCAAGTTTTCCTCCCAATTTTCCCCAGTCATTGCTAACCAGTACCTCTTTATTTTTGTCAAGCTTGAGGAGGATAACATATGCTTGTTCTATAATCCGCCCTTCGGGTGAACCTGTTGCTATATTTTATCGAGCCTAGCGACAGTGAAACTCGTTCTCGTCCATACAGACGAGTTTGTCGCTATTTGGTTTTAATGAGTTTAATGACAAATATAACTCGGTCCCTTTCAATTTTAGAGAGTCTGAAAGGAACGGAAAGGAGACTCCAACAATTCTTTTTCGTCATGCAATCCCTTAAGTCCGAAAAAGCGTAAAATAATACAAAAGGGATGAATTTTCGATAGTTTTATAACGAGCCCAAACAAGACAAGGCGCCGATTCTTTTTGTAATAATTCCTTAAGGTCCAAAAAGATTAAAATCTAGAGGAGGGATAGCACTTTCCCAAATGAACTTTAACGAGCTGAGAGGCCAATCGCTCGGCGCCAATCTTTTCATATTTTACAAAGTCAGTGTGAAAAGCGCTTAAACAACCACTCGTTTTGAGGGAACGAGTGATGGTTCAGGTAGACTGATTCCAGGTAAGATTTTTGGAATTTTTCCAATCACGCAGTGTCACAAGTATGGCTATGAATCATCTTCGCAGGTGTTCCTCGAAGGGTGAACAATCATATGGGGTGACTGATCGGGCTAAAAAAATAGAGTGGAGGTGATGGCGAGAACACGACCAAGGCTCAAAAGCTGGCGATAAGGCATTCACAATGGTTATTTACCGGTTCATTTTTTAATGAGATTAAACGCTGGGGGAAACATTTGCTCATGACTTATCTTTATTTTTTAACGATCTTGAACCCTGCGCTAACATTGCTCGCCAGTCATATGATAAGAATGTCTCATTCAAGATGCTATTTTGAAAGGGGCTTACATCTTTCAAGCTTTGCCCCGAATCCTTTCTTTATGCAAGTTAGAAAACGACTAGCCTTACGGGTTTAAAGGGTTAGAGGTCCTAAAAATTTAAAAAATAAATAGCTGCTCTTCACTTGCACGCGAAAAGGTTTGCATGCCCCCAGGTATAGAGAAAAATTTCTAGGTTACCATGAAAGTTCCATCTGCATAGCAGACAAAAATTTTCCTTGGTGATATCTACCAAAATAGACAAAGGGGAGTGGTGCAACTGCATGCCACTCAACACAAATTTAACGAAGGTATCTTATTCCAGCCCAATCCCATTTTCCTGTAAGGATCGGTTCGTCAAACTAGTCATATATACCTCGCGGAAATCCACTCTATACCCAAGGTTTTCCTGCCGAAACAGACCAGGGTGGATGCCCCCTAGGTTTCATTCACATCCTCCTGAATCACTCGCGCTCATCAGGTGGACAGACTGGAGATCGATGAGAAATTCCTTGCATGAAAAGACCATTTAGGGATGGCATTTGACTATTTGCGATGTGTGAACCGAGGAATGACATTTGGTCTACGAGCTTGACCATCCTGCCTTTGTGCAGAAAACGCACTACTCTAAAGAGTGAGGAGATGATGGCTCCAATGTAATAAATATAGTCACATCCAAGGAGTAGATTATAATCTAATGGTCCTTGAACTACCATTACATTCATGTGAACAATTTTCCTCCTCAAAGTAATGGGCACATTTGGAAGGATCCCTAAAGGTTGATTAGTTCCTTTGTCGAAGCCTATTAGATTTCGCATTTCAAGCAAAAGCGATAGCGAACCAAGCGCTTTCCAAGCAGTTGAGGAAAGGATACTCACAAAAGCCCCTACATCGATGATGGTACTAGCCATAACCGTTCTGTAAGCTTGTACAATGATTCTGAATTGTACACTAGCTGGTAAATGGGATCTGCCTAGTAGATTTCAGTCGAAGGAAATGACTAGGTTGCTTGGTGGTGGGACCAAATAGACAGCCGAATATGACTCTGATGAAATTCCTTCCTGCGATAAAGGAATAGGAGGACTGCCCCCAAGTTCATCGGAGTCTGTGTTGATGAAAAGAATTTGAATGGTGTCGTTCTCTTTCTCTTCAGTGATGGTATCATTCGAAGATGGGCACTCTAAAGGCAAGACCAGGTCAACTGTTGTCTCGACCTTTTGACTTTCATCTGGTATGGATTCAGAGGGTTCATTTTCAATGATAGATGCTTCATCCAACCACAATGATGGGCCAGCCAGATTTTCAACCGGTGGAGGACTTGGCAAGAGTTTTTTATATCCAGGAGGAAGCTGTAGTGGTGAAACAGGACGGTCATCCAAAACTCTTTTAGCCTCGTCAAGGAAGGGACAATGGTAGACAGCGTGATTGCCTTCACACAACTTACAAGGAAATATGGGATTCATTTTCTATCCATGCGCTTCACTTTCACTGGTTGATAGTGTGCATTCAACATGATCATCAGAGGTTGACGCCACCGGATTGTGCAAACGAGGAGACCAGTCCCTTAAGATCCGAGGGATGTAGGGATAATCTCGGTGATAGTGGTCTCCATTGCAAATGACACAAGGGGATTTAGGTTTCAACGGTGCGGTGTGAGGATTTTTGCTAGATGATGCTTGGTTGCCCCATTTCGATTTTGGTTCCTTTTTCTTCTTTTCCTTTTTCTCTTTCTGGTTCTTCTTCTTCTCAGTTACCCGATTTTTAGCTTTATTGGCTTTATCAAGTGAAGAGGAACGAGGAGAGGGAGAATCAGATGAAGTAGAAGGTTGGGAGGCAACTCTAGTGTCATCTAGTTACTAATTTAACTGTTAAGGAATTATGGGATTCTGAACGACAGAGGTAGAGAAGAGTCAGACAGGCAAACCAATTGTCAACCCTGGAAGTGACAAAGTGGCCATATGGGGTGCACCAACATCTCCCCAAGCGGAGAAGGGACTAGTATTTCCTCCAAGGGGAAATCCTTGGTTGGTAGACTCCATTTTCTCAACCTAAAGACCAACGGGGGAATTTGTGATGTTATTCCGATTAAAATAAATTTTAGATGCTTTGACACAACTTGTTTTTTCAATTTTAAAGAGTCGATAAAAAACAAAAGATGAATCTAGTCGTCTTTGATTTTTATTGAGCCTGAAGTGACAAGCGCTTAGAGGACCTTTTCCTTTAAGGAGTCTGAAAAGGAGCAAAATGGACTTCTTTGGAGATCTAGGTAGAGAGGATTACCAAACCAATCGCAAAACTGCAGAATACTTTTTACAGTACAACAGTCAATCTTCCCAAATGCTGTGTTCAGTGCATTGCGATCGATAGGGCGGCAGACACAGCTTCCTAAGGATAAAGGATGTAGCCTATTGTGGTCTCCCAATATATACTCAATAGTACGTGGGAGCACAAGTCTGTACTGGCACTTGTCATCTCAGAGTGGAGGAATTACCCAACCAACACTGAAAACAATAGTTACCAGGTTTTACGACGCCAGAATATGTCTCTAGCCTAGACCTCTAGATGTTGTGTGTTAAGTTCCAAAGCGTTGTTAGATTCATTAAATTTATTTTAAGTTGATCTTGCTTAACAATTTGCCTATCAGGTTCACCGCATGATGTGTATATAATTCCTAAAATGCAGTCTAAGATGATAAACAAACGTTTAATCTTTTTTTGGCAATGAAAATCCTAGCTACTAAGGAAAGAAAGTTAAGAATCTTTTTGCAAAGAGCACAGAGCACACACTAAATGCACAGTCCTAAATCAAACCAAGCAGTCAAAATGCAAATGCACATGCATGTATTTGTTTTCAGCCTTCTTAATGTATGAATGATGATAAGAAAGCTATGTGCGAATCTGAATTACTTTTAAAGCGACAATACTCAACAAATTTCTTTTTCAAAATGAAGTGAAGGTAAGAGAGACACTTTGCGATTTCAAAATGAAAATTGTTTTTCGACACTTTAAAAACTACTAATTCAAATCATATGCAATAGTAACTATATAATCAACTATCAAGAATAATGGGATTGTCTTCTAAAACTGAAAATGACAGCTACAACACTTTCAGATCCAGAAACGACAGTTCGACTATGCTAAATTTTGCACAAGAGAACTGAAAATGACGCTCAATACATAAAAAAAAAAACTTACATTTCTTTGCACTAAGGAGGCGGAATAATGCAAGAGAAGGGGTTTTTCATAGAAATACATTGACTACAGACAACAAAACTCCTGAATAGGACTGAAAATAGTGAGAAAAAAGCACAGTCTGAAGGTAAAGTTAACCTTCCCTGACCATCACACCTATTACACAGTGAAATCAGTATGCAGCGCACCTACTGCACTCGGGAAGTGTGATACATATAGACTACCTTGAAGGCGGGGTGCGATGGTACCAATGCGAGACTTTAAACAAGTTTTCACTCACATTTTGCAATTCAATTCAGGGATTTAGTTCAAGTAAGTAATGTTTAGTGTATGTAAAACACAGGGGTGATCTAAAGAGGTTACTAGAGCCACCACTTAGGGCAATTAGATTGTTTGTAGATCGATTGTTTAATTCATAAAAAAAACTCGGACATAGACTGAAGCAGCATTGATCTACTTTGCATTTGTATAACCAATGCAGTTGGAAGGCTAGCTGGCTTGACTTCAGGCTCTATCTGTAAGTTTATAAAAGAAACAAAGATAGATAGGCTAACAAACAATCTAGTCGCTCCCCAGTGGAGTCGCCATTTTGTTACAGGGAATAGTGTCCACTCGGATGCTGCTATTCCCACTAAGATGGGTGGCTATCTTAGAAACAAACAAGTAAATTCCACTTCCATTTTCCTTTATGAAAATAGACAAGAAGAGAACCAAGAAGACCAACCTTAGCCTTGCACTTGATTTCCTCTCCTTCTTGATAGAGCTTCACTGCTTCTTCTTCGTCTGCCTAGCTTTAAAGAGCACCTGTGGAATCACAACAACATACTACTATCGAAGAAACAAAGATATATATTCATAAATAACATAGGACCAGATGTCTGTTAACCATACAAATGCATATATAGACAAGTACATAAGAATATGGAGGAAAACTAGAATAGCTTTATTAAGATGAAAAGTAGCAAGAGGATTACAACCATATGTTCTGACCCAGCATCATCCTCCAGCTAGGAAGCCCTTCTTCACCTCAAGCAAAGCTTAGATCACCCAACACTATGAATGTACACCAGAAAACCAACAACACTTCTCTATAAGATACAAATTCCAACCTCTGGATCTCTGTGATGAGGGATCCATATATAGATTGTTACAGAGAGGTAAGTCATCTTCTGGGATCTTGATTAGTGTCTTCTCTCTGATAGTTCCTGCTTCCACTTGGAGAATGGTGATCTCTTACTCATCATTGGTCGAAAATAGAGAGGCAAGTGTCAGAGAGGAAGTTTTTGGAAGATTCCATGATCTTCCACCTCGCATTTTTGTCCCTGCCATTTGTCCATTCCCGACCATCGCATCCTACAGAGGAGAAAATCAGTATGCATCGCACCTTGTACACTGGGAAGGTGATATGCATCACACCCTCTGCATAGAGCTTTCAGTATGGTCCAGTTTTGAACATTTATGAGTAGTTTTCAATGGAGAACTTCTGGGAGATGATGTAATCAGTTGACCTTGTTCCTTTAGGCAGTGAAGCAACAATTTTAGGGACTTAGGAGCCCTCAGTTTATGGACATTTATGATTGGGATTGAAGTTCCCAAAAATGTCTATAACACAAACCCCCTGAAAGATGGTGCATGAGCTAAGATTCACGTGTGTTTTAAATGATCACTACTACAACAAACTAGAAGGGCCAAGTTGCAATGAACATCCTCGACAAATAACAACTCCAAAAATCCTAAAAGGATGTTGTGCAGGATCATATTCACACATGTTCAAAGGGCATGATGTTATAGTAGACCAATCAGGGCAAGCTATAAAGAACATCATGTGAAGGTGAGATATGGCTCCGTTAAAATAACATAATCATAGAAAAAAATAAAAGGACATAAGTCACAGTTGAATAAAGCAATTAGAGCTAAGGAACTTTGAGTTACATTGAATTAACCCTACATACATATAAGTTTGAACATAATTGAAAAAATTTCCCACAAATTATTTGGAGAAAATGGAATGAAAATGAAAACCTCATGACCCTCATAAGAAGTGAGAGTCAAATTATATATTAGATGGGCCAAGAAACTATAGACAACGTGAATTAGAGGGATCTATAGAATCATGTACCCATAAAATACACCCTAGATGAACTATGCACATGTTTAAGAAAATGCATAAAGGAGGAGATTTCATTTGGTTGTATATCAAATGATTGTGAGGAAAAGTTGTTAACATCCCCGGATCTAGGTCCAAATACCACTTTGTGATATATTTGTGCTTAGTGAGCTAATTTTTGATGAGCTATATAAGATCTATTCATGAGTTTTCAACTTGGTCTTGGGCTCTAATAATTTAGGATTTACTTTGGGTGCTCAAGTGGTCTCCTTAATATATATTACCTAGAAAGAAATGGGAACAAAGGAAGTGTTGTAGAGGCGTTTTGGAATTTGTTGCATGTTAACACATTATTTTTTTGAATAGGATTTTCTACAAGTCAATAATGGTTATAATTCTATGGTGGTTTAGTTAAGCTTCACATGGTCAAGTTACCAAAGGTTTTGGAGCTTCAAGTTTATGAAAACCCATGATATTGACCCATGGTATTCATGTGAAATATAGCCTATTTAAGGGTGGAAATATTCTAGGTAAATTTATCCTCATGACTAGTGGGATCCCAACAACAGTTTATATAGACACCACCACTTCTCTTATTGTTTCATGATCCTAACTATTGGTATCATAGCCTAGTGAATATCAGAGAAATGTTATCACATTTGTGAAGGTGTTAGTCGGTGTGCTTCTAGAGTTGTAGAAGTGAATTATTGTGTGTTAAGCCTGTGGAGCAAATACTAATGAAAAATATCGCAGGAAACACAATTAAGGTAGATCACACGGGCAATGGAAAAATTGCTTCCTAAGGCATGGAAGAAGCTTGACATTAAAAATCCATGTTTAAGGAAAAGCCTCACATTATTTATAAGAAAATTATTGTGGGCCATAGAATCTCAGGATGAGGCAACTGAACCAATGTACATGATTCAAATTTTGATTACCAAGGAAGTGGAATCATAAGCGGATCTTAACAATTCCAATGTTGTAGTTTCAAGTTCCACTACGCAGAGATCCCTGTCGAGTCTCTCTTTGTGGGGCATATACAGTTCAAATTAGGTGATAGTATTAGATGATATAGAGCTAAAATAGGTGCAATGGATAGTGTGCCTGATTGTGCCAAGTTTAGGTGGGAGAAAAAAGTAATGGAAAGATCATGGAATCAGTTCCTGATAAACCTGTGAATTTTCTGTCTGAAGAAGGTATGTATGCAAACACCTTGATAAACATGTTTTTATATAATAAAAATGTGGTTTCCATCAACCTGTGTCTTGTTGATTTTTAAAATGTAATAAAGACAAGCACAATTTTCTACTACATATAATTACTTCCAATAATATTGTTCTTACTTTAGCACATTTAGATCATTAAGAAATTATACTTCATAAAATTTCAATCATAAATTCAGTAGAATAATAGAGATCAAAGTAGAATAAACATGCATAAGAGACACAAAAGCTCTTACCCTAGGAAAACCCAACCTGGGGAGAAACTCATCAATCTTTTCTTAGGAGAAATTGTCCAATTCAACAAATGTACAATTTGAATACGCAATCAAACTTAGTAAAATTGGCCAATCAATTCATATAGGTCAAACCTGGTTAAAAGAGAGAGAATTTTAATATTCTGCAACATCCAGACAAATCTTATCAAATAGGTTGAATTTAAGCTTCCATAACTTCTAGTCAACTATGGTCAAACTAGCGAAAGCTTGGCCCCTGCGACTATCTCAGAATTTTGGTCAACTATCTCAGTTGAACTATAGAAAAATAGAGCATAAAAAGGTTCAGTTACCACAAGTCAAATGACCAAGAAATTCCCCAGTCAACATTGGACAAACAAATTCAAACTTATGGTAAACTTCTCTAGTATTTACTCTTTTCTCCTTCACATGTGTGTATGGAAAACAAAAGAATAGATTATCCAAATTGCTTGCAAAATGTGAGAGGTCAAATGTTAATATATAGAGGTCAAATTAGGATGGTTTTGACCAGGGGTCAAACCCATTGATATGGTGGGGCCGACAAGAACTCAAAATAATATTTTAAATTCCTTTGACTTTATTGACTTGAATATTGACCACGGCTACAAAAATTCAACACTCCCTCTTTGATAGGGAGTTATTCACCTTTACCTCCATCAGATGTACATTTGTTGAAAAAATTATTCATCCTAAGAAAAGATTGAATGAGCTAGCTATGTTGATGTATACATCCACTATATCTTTGAAAGCATCCTACATCAACATCATGAAAATTCCATGGGTGAGAACACAATTGGGAAAAAACATGTTGGCAAGCCTTATGTATCCAAGTGATCAAAAGTTCAATCCCCCAGGACATGTCTTACCAGCCAAACCAAAAAAAAAACATCACACAAAGGAATCTAGTCACCCACTAGACATATCCCCTTTGAAAATGGATCAATTCACCCACAATCCAATTACCCATTGGTTGGTTAGGTACCCCTTGACATGAGACTAATCCTTGTTTCATTAACCCACCAAGTCGTCACATGGAACCATGTAAAGTACCCCCTAAAAAATGGTGAAAACCTAGTCCCATTTACCATTCTACATGTCCTCACATGCTATTGAATGGTAAAAATACTTTCCTGATGTTATGAGGCACTCACTCAACCCACTAACCAAGTAACCCTGGAAATATGGTTAAGTAACCCCTAACTAGGGGAGCACTCTAGGCACTGATGTTTATTGGCCCAATATCCCTATCCACATTAAATGGCTCCCAGTCATTACCTATGACCTAGTTAATACCCTTGACCTAGGGAGAATCTTCACCCCTTGATGCTACAACATCAACACTCCCTCTCACTGAGGGAGGCATTCCCAACCACTTCAAGTCTATCCCTGAAGTATACAAACTTCTCCCATGTAGAGGATTTGTCATAATGTCAATAGATTTCTTGTCTATAGAAACTTATTGGAGCTAAATTAATCCCTTTTATACCATGTCACAGATGCCGTGGTACTTGATCTCAATGCACTTCAGCCTACCATGAAAATTTGGATTGTCTGAAAGCTTCACATAGCTTTGATTTTCACAATGTATCACGGTTGCTTCCAACACCAGATCAAATAATCCAACGAGTAGATTTCAAAGCCACACTAGTTGACAACTTGCCAAGCTAGTTATAATACACTCAGCTTTAAAAGTGTTTCTGGCTCCTCCAAGAGATCATAGCAGAACCTATACTAAAACAACATCCTGATGTGCTTTTCCTGTCATCAGTACTTCCTTCCCAATTAGAATCTATGAATCCCTGTAGTCAACTTCACCATTTGAGATATATCTTAATCCATAACATCCTGTACCACATACATATCTTAATATATGTTATGCTACTATCCATTTTTCATGCGTCCATTCCACCTAGAATTATCCCAGAGTGTTCACTACAAATAAAATATCTAGCCTAGAATTAGCCATATACATCAAGTATCCAATGAATCATCGATACATAGAGGGATCCACTAAATATGACTCATAGGATCTTATCTTCTTTAGGTTCGTCACTATGGGAGTGGTCATGGAATTGAAATCCATCATCCCATATCTCTGAAGGATCGTAATAACATACTTCCCTTAACCAAGGAATATTTCACTTGGTTTCTTCCATACTTCTAATCCCAAGCAATAGTGCATCGGGCCCAAATCCTTCATCTTGAACTCAGAGGTCAACTCCCTCTTACACTGATCAATGAGATTCTATGCTCCTATTAGAAGCAAGTCATCAACATATAGCAATGGGATCATAAGCTCACCTTTCACAACTCTAAAGTAAATTGGATCAACATAATTCTTAGAGAAACCAAGACTCACCATATATCCATCAATCTGAGAATACCAAGCTTGAGGTGCTGCTTGAGTCCATACAAAGCTTTCAGTTGTCTGCAAACATGAGTCTCCCTCTAATGTACCTCAAACCCCTTAGTTTGTTCTATATACACTTCTTCCTCAATCACTCCATTGAGGAAAGTGGTTTTCACATCCATCTAATGTAATTTCCAACCTACAATAGAATAACCATTCTAATAGAAGTGTACCTAGAAACTAGAGAAAATGTGTCTTCATAGTCCTCTCCCTCTTTCTAGGGGAACCCTCTTTTGATGAATATCGATTTGTACTTCTCTATGCTTCCATACACCACATTCTTGATCTTGTATATGCACTTAGAATTCACCACTAAATTCCCCTTCGGTCTCAAAAAAATATCCCACACATCATTCTTCATAATGTATTAATAATATTCCATCATGGCATCCTTCCAAATTTGCTGGCATGTTGCTTACTCGCAGTTTGATGGATTAGACTCAATGATGTGACTCATCATTATTGCATACCTTGAGTAGATTTTAGGAATTTTTTTCCCAGAAAGTGCCATGGGGTGCTACATACCCCTTTTCATCCTAGAAATTACATTGAAGCCATGTCAACCTCTTCTTGGATTTTGGAACAATGACCCTAGGCGGGTCCAAAAGTTCATTGGGCCTTCTAGTTCTTCTTAATGATATAGAGGATGTTACACATGTATAGAAGGTCTTAAACCTACATCCTTGGGAGCTTCATTCTCTTTATCAATATCAATGTCCAAGTGAGATTATTTAGATTTCCATAAGGTAGCATAGTCATCAAAAGTAACATCTCGACTAACCTCAACCTATCACTATCATGGATCATAAATTTTGTAGGCCTTTGATGTTTCACTATATCCAAAAAAACATTCCTTTCTTCCTAGGAGGCTCTAGCATCATCCTCTTCTCTTTAGGAACATGAATGTAAAAAGGACAACCAAACATCCTCAAATTCCCAACCTTTGGTTTCTCACCTGTGAAAGCCTCTTTAGGAGTCTTATTCCTCAAAATTCGCTGAGGACTTCTGTTTTGAGAAAATACTATTGTCATAAATTCCTCTCCCCATAAGAACATGGGTAAGTCGTGATCATGAATCATTTCCTTAGCGGCTTCCATAATAGATCTATTATCCCTTTCAACAATATCATTTTTTGTTGAGGGTTGTAAGGGGCTATCAACTCCCTCTTAATCCTAGGTTCCTTACAGAAGGAAATGAGTTCCTTTGAGGTATACTCTCCTCTATTATCTGACCTCAATACTTTAATATTCCTACCTATAAATTTCTCGACATGAGCCTTAAATTATTGAACTTATTGAAGAAATCATCCTTGATCTTTAAGAAGTAAATCTTTGTCTTTCAAGAGAAGTCATCAATGAAAGTCACATTATAAAAAAAACCACACAAGGATGACACTAACATTGGTCCACATAAATTTAAATGTATTAGGTCCAAAATTCCTTTGGATCTATTATCACTGTCGAAAAAGGTATTTTTATTTTCTTTCCAAGTACACAACCTTTGCAAAATCCTTGATGCACTACCTGGATTTCTGTAAAGCCTTATAGTGAATGTGACCAAATCTTCATTTCCATAATTCACATGAATTGGTGTTATCATGTACTAATGCATGAATTGATCATCCTAGGAGTATATACAAGCCTCCCTCTCAAACTCCAATCACTTTGGCATAATCTATGCTAGAGCCCTTCTTCCATACAAGAAATTGTCCATCAACAAAAGAAACTTTATAGCCTTTATCTTCCAAGGATGAAGTATGAATCAAATTCATCTTTAAACCAGACACATACAATACATAATATATAAAAATTTACTTCCTTATTACAATTGGAAAGATGTTGAGCCAATGCCTTTGACTGCATACTTGAATTGTCAGCAAGTTTCACCTTTTTGTGTTGACTTATTTTCCAACAATTCTATGATATTATCACAGTTTCCTGTCATGTTTTTGGAGGCACCACTGTCCACTAATCAAATTTCGTTTTGATATGCAATAGAACCTATAAGAGAAGAATATAATAAATAATTATCATCATCAGTATTTTCATTTCTTGACTTCTTCTTATGATCATCATCAATGCCTACAGTTAAACATGTTGCTTGGCCTTTCTCTTCCTATTGTCCTTTCCTTCAGGGAACTTTTCCATATAGTGACCAAACTCGTGGCAAAGAAAACATTAAATTTTTAACATATCCTTCTTTCCTTGAGATGGAGTAAGCATTAGAGAAATTTTGAGGTAAAGAATGAACCTCAGAAAAAATGTACAACACAAATGAACTTTATAAGAACAAATATGATTCAATATGATGATGTCAACTATGGGGGATGGTTCATCATTTTTGGAGTAAAAATTAAAAAGATAAAAAAATAAAAAATAGATACTTTTCAACTTATATCCCTACAATGTTACTCAAATTTCTAGTGTGAGCACTTGTTGGGTGTGAAATTTAATTTTGCATCCAAGGATTACCCACGTTGCATACTTTCGATGGACCCTACTACACAAAAAATGTGAAATACATGAAAAAATGTGATTGCAAATACGCTTTTTCATGTATTTCAGATTTTCATGTAGTAGGCTCCATCAAATGTATGCAACATGGATACTCGGATGAAAAAATAATTTCTACATCCAACAACTACTCTTGTTCGAATTTTTGAGTAAAATCATAGCAAGATATGTTGAAAATACGAGTTGAAAAAGTTGTTTTTTTCTTTTTTTCCCTCCAAAACTTGAACAGGTAATCTAATATTATTTTATTATTTCCACTATTATTTTATAATATTCATTAGGAAGCCCATTTTATATCTCAAAATTTATCTGATGTCTTCTTCCTACATTGCTTTTCTGAAACTTTCCAAAATTTCTTCTTCCTCTGGCATTCTTAGAATGGGTTGCAAAGGCTTGAGAATTACCACCTTGAGGTCTCTGAATATTCCCTTTCGATAATATTCTAGATTCCTCTTGAGTACAAGAGGTCCATAATTGATCAAAACTTAGATTTTCTCTTATACCACAAATGTTAGATGCAAATGAATTCCATGAGTCAGGTAGACCATTAAGAGTTGTAGTCACAAGTTTTGTTCCTTCAATGCTTTCTCCAATAGCATGAATTTGATCTCTCAATTGACAGATCCTCATGAACTAGGAAGCTACTATATCATATCTAGTCATCTTAATGTCACGAACTTGGTTCCTAAAGCTCATTTTTCTCACCAATTTTGTTGATGGTATACAATCCTACTACAGCATCATACATCTTCTTTGAAGTTTCGAGCCTTGAAATATATGGAATCAAGTGGTTTTTGATGGATTCAACAAGAATCCTCTTAACTGTGATCTCATATTTCTTGTACCTTTCTTTTCTTTCATTATATCATGGTTCAATATCCTTGCCTTTCACATAGTATATAACAACATTCTCCTCAAGAATGAGATCAATCCTTGTCTTCCAAGCCCTAAATTTTGTAGCATCTTCCAACTTATTTTTTGCCTTAGTAGATGAACACAAGGTCAAAGATCTAGTCACATATTAGGCTACAGAAGTAGGTGTCTTAAAGAGTGATCCCAACTCCCTTTCCTTCACCAAATTTATGATACCATGTTGATTTTTAAAGTGCAATAAAGAAAAGCACAATTTTCTACTATAGATAATTAATTCCAATGATATTGTTCTTTACTTTAGCACATTCAAATTACCAGGAAATTATACTTTAGAAAATTTCAAACATCAATGTAGTGGGATAGTAGAGGTCATAGTAGAATATAAGAGACAAAAAAAAATTACCATGGGAAAACCCAACATTGGGAAAAACCCAATAATCTTTTCTTATGAGAAATTGTCCAATTCAACAAATGTACAATTTGAATATCCCATTCATACGTAGTCAAATTGACTAATCGATTCATATAATTCAAACATGGTCAAAAGAGAGAGAATTTTAGTCTTTTAAACAACCAGTAAAATCTAGTTAAATAGGTTTAATTTCAACCTCTTCAACTTTTGGTCAACTTTGGTAAAGAAAGATGAATTTTGGCCCCTGTAATTGTCTCAGGAATTTTTGTTCAATTGTCCTAGAATTTTGGTCAACTGCCTCAGTCAAACGTCGATCAAACAGAGTAGAAGAAGGTTTGGTCAATGTAAGTCAAATGACTTAGAAAATACTCAATCGATGCTAGTCAAAGAAAGTCAAATTTCTGGTCAACTTCACTAGCCTTTACTCTCTTTCTCCTTCATAAATATGGATAGAAAATATAAAATAGATGATCCAAATTTCTTTCCAAATGTGAGAGGTTGAATGTCAACATATAAAGGTAAAATTAAGAAGTTTTTGACCAAGGACCAAACCCATTCATATGGTGGGCATGACTTAACTTCTTGAGGTCGACATGAACACAAAAATAATACTTTAATTTCCTTTGACTTTGTTGACTTGAATATCGACCACATCTATAAAAATTCAACATGTATCAACTTAGAAAATTATTATATGTTAAATCCGACCAATGAAAGAGAGTTAACCACTTGTATCTCTTTTGAATGTGAAGGCTACAAAAGCGTGCAAGAACTAGAATGAAATAGGGAGAGATGATGAATAGAAACCTTAGTTGATGAAGATCTCCAATGTGCCAAAGTTATGCACCAAGTGGGAACAACCATTGAAGAAAAAAAGGCTTGAGGAGAAACCATAGTCTACTAATAGTGAAGGAAAAGGAGGGGATCATTAGAGAAATTTTGAGTTTTAAAATGGGCCTCCTAAGGAATATTATAAAATAATAGTGGAAATAATAAAATATGATTAAATTACATCATCAAATTTTAGAGGGAAAAAAGAAGAAGAAAAAAGCTACTTTTTAACTCGTATTTTCAACTTATCTCCCTATGATTTTACTCAAATTTCGAGCCGGAGCACTCATTGGATGTAAACTTTAATTCCTCATCTAAAGAGTACCCATGTTGCATACTTTCGATAGACCATGCTACATGAAAAAAAGATAAATACATGAAAAAATGTGTTTGCAATCACATTTTTCTTGTAGCAGAGTCCATTGAATGTATGCAATATGGGTACTCCTTGGATGAGGAATCATATTATGCATCCATTGAGTGATCCCGCTTGAAATTTGAGTAGAACAGTAAAGAGATAAGTTGAAAATACGAGTTGAAAAAGTAGTTTTTTTTTTTAATCTTTTTACTTTTTTACTCGAAAAATGGTGAATCATCCCCGATGGTTGACATCATCATCTTGAATCCTATTGGTTCTTATAAAGTTTATTTTGGTTGTACATTTTTTTTTGAGGCCCATTTTAGACCTCAAAATTTATCTAATGAAAATTGGAAAATAAGGACAATAGGCCCCAAAAAAGTGGGATTTAATACCAACAAAGGAGATGAAGTTGAGGAAGAGAAAACAAGGAGGTTGTCCAGTGTAGAGGACCTCCCAGACATATGAACTAGAAACCAAAGTTGGAATGCCAACTAGAGTAAATAGCCTTTATGCCACTAGACTAAGGCGTGTGATTTTTAGAGGCAAGAAAATGATCATGGTTGTACATGTGTGGCCAACAATCAAGGAGGTAAATGTGCAACAATTTCAAGAGTAGAAAAAAAATCCAAGAATAGGATACATAATGATAACAAGGATGCAAATGAATAACATGGAACATGGATATGAGGAAAGAGAGGTTAAGTAGTGAGAAAATATAGGTCAAGGTATAGATAAACAAAGTTATAGATATAATAAGAGAGTGTTCGTATGGATTAGAAAATAACGATGGAGTCAACAGTTTGAATTTTAATAAAGGAACTAGCTTGTGATGAGAGTCATAATGGTGTGTGAAAAACCTAAGGGTTTTGATCCAATGGAGGTGTATTTAACTAGGAATTATAAGACCTGTTATTCAAGAGTACATGTTGTGCAGAAGCATGAACCATTGTAATGCCTTGATAGTTTGATCAAGAATGCATGTAGTGTAGTTGCAAATGCAGTCATTAAGTTGTGGAATGTAATGTTAGTTTTTTATAGCTAGGATAGGTTTTCTAGTCATTATTTGTGTCTAAGAGGCTAAGGAACATAGGAGGATAATTATTTCCAAGGCACAAAATGTTTGAAAGGAAAATTCCTTAATTAGATTAATTATCCAATTACTAATTATTTTCCCTATCTAACTTAGAAAAATTGGTTAATTAAATCATAATAATTGAGGTAAATCATTTTTTCTCTAGATAATTCTAGAAAAGTCATGAGAAGGGATTAAGATGATCTTAGCCATCGATTGTGATTATATTGTGGTCCTTAGTTATTCAACGAGAGATTATAAAAGGAAAATCAATGGGTCAGTTGGAGACATCATCACAAGGAGTTCAAATTACCTAGTTTTAGTGATAGCAAGGGTGTAGTTTGAGTGAGGGAGACACCGACAGAAGGGACTCAATGGAGAAGACTCGGGAGAAAATTTTATCAAGAATTTTCTCTGTAATTTCCAGTTTCCAGTGTGATGAAGGAGTTTAAATTCATCATCAAAAGAAGAGGTAGATTCTAGCAGTGAGAATGGCTAGTTAACTAGTTCAAGTAATAGGCAGGCTCGTTTCAGTTGCCAATTGCTGGAGATATCACCCAAAGGCAATGCAAGTTATTCAGATGATTTTTTGGAGGCCGATTTGCTTGAAAGATAATTTTCCAAAGGGAAGTTTGAATTACTAGATTGGATAGTGTGAGTCACATAACAAGTGCTAGATTTTGGGAGGAGTGTGAATTGCACAAAGAGGCTAAATATATATGTAGAGGGAGACTCGAGTGGTTTCTAGATCGATTTGGTGAATAGGAAATATTGTTGGATATTTTCTAGTAAGAGGAAAGCAGATTGTAATTCTAAATTATTTAATATTAATAATAAAACCCTCATCTAGAGAATTTGTTTTCCCCATACTAGGGTTTTTCTAGGCAGAATTTGTCCAAAAATAATGGTTTTAATTATTTGTTTTGTGTATTATTTCTCAGTTCCTATTATAATTTATAAAAATTGAAGTAATGATTTTTTCATTATTTTTTGTGATTAATTTCTAAAGACAAATAATATATAGATAGGAGAATAAATTCCAATAACTGCAAGTAATAAAATTCGACAGGGTATCAAAGCAGATCAACATGGAAGGTTTATAAGAGTAATTCAGTGCAGGGAACCAAAAGAGAAAATATGAGAGTTTATAACCCAGTTTATATTCTCCACATTTATTTAGGTTTTGCTATATTTCCATATGTTTAGATATGGTCATAACAAGTTTGAGATATTAGGATAGATTGGATGGAACCTCCAACTTTGGCATTTGGAAAGATGGAATGTCTTTTCTATTGGATGAGTATTGAATGAAGGAGTATGTAGAGAATTTTATAGCCATACCAACAAATCCACAGTAACTAGAAACCTATAAAAAGGATAATTCCAAAGGCAAGAGGATTATCCTTGATGGAGTCAAGGACCATATAGTCCCTCATATCATAGAAAAGGACACGGCAAAGTAGATGTGGAATGAAATTATAAATTTGTACCAAAATCTCGCAAAAAATAATAAATTAATTCTCAAAGAAAAGTTGAGGACCATTTAGATGCATAAGAGTGAAGATGTAGTATCCTACCTCACTATAGTTTGACTTTCCAGGGATGAATTGGCTATAGTAAGACGTAATCCAAGTGATGACAAGATGGTGCGAGTAGCCATGAATGGGTTTTTTAAGGAATGGGATGTATTCATCCAAGTAATCAATGGGCGAGATATACTACTAGGTTGCGATCACCTATGGAGTTATTTCACTCAAGAGGAGCTTAGGCTTAGCTTTCTTAATGACAGTAGCAATAGAAGCATAAAAATTATGAAAGTTGAGAAGGAACAGGAAAATGCAGCCTTATCAGGAAAAGGGAAGTTGAGGAAGGGTTCCAACAAGGGATTAAGCCCAAAAGGAGAAAAAAAGAAGAATACTTGAGTAAGATCAAATTTTTTGGTTGTGGTCAGCTAGCACACTATGTTAGCCAATGTCCTAATTGAAAGAAGGGAGGAAAAAAATGGAAGAAGACAAAAACTTTAACAGACATTGAGGATTTGCATTCTAGAATAGAGGATGAATTCGCTCTCATAACTTTCCTATCTAACTCTACCTCCACAAGTGTTAATGGTATATCAACAATGGAGCATCAAAATATATGATGGGAGTTAGAGAATATTTTTCCAGTTATAAGGGAAAGGAGATGGACTCCAGATACATATGGGAAACATGACTAAATGTAATCCAGCGGGGAGAGGCATCATAAACATTTAGAGGGATTCAAGCAAGAATACCAGTGTTATAGATGTGTTACATGTTTCGGGCTTAGGAATGAACCTAATTTTAGTTTCATAACTACAAGACAATTAATATGATGTCTTTTTTTTGGAAGAAGGTATATATCAAGAACTAGAGTTGGAAGAAGGTCAAACATATTGGGGTTCGAAGCAATAAGCTATATAGGTTGCAGTTTGATTCTACAAAGGAACTAATTATAAGAAACAATAGAAAATAAATGGAAGAGGTATGGCATAGGAGGATGGGACACTTACATCATGGAGCACTTAAGTTTCTTAGGGATACATGACAGGGTTTCCAGAAGTTAGCTCAAAACATGACGATGTGTGTAGAGATGTGTGCTTGGGAAGTTTGCAAAAGCAATGTTCCCAAGAAGTGACACTAGATTCAGTGGTGTACTTCAGTTGATACAATTAGATATATGTCGATCGTTTTCTATCAAATAACATACCTTTATTGATGACTTCTCATGAACACCTCAATCTATTTCTTAAAGACAAAAGACGAAGTCTTCAGTCACTTCCAAGAGTTTTAGGCTCTTGTGGAGAACATGACAAGAAGAAAGATCAAGGTACTTCAAATAGACAATGGAGGCGAGTACACAGATAAGGCCTTCACAGGGATCTATATGAAGGAGGGAATCAAAAGAGAGTGTACAACTCCATATCACCAACAAAAGAATGGGATTGTAGAATGGAAGAACAAGATGATAGTTGGAGTAGTGAGGAAAATGTTGTATGACTAGGATATGGCCAAGTTTCTATGGGAAAATGCATGTAGCACAACAATTTACATTCAGAATAGGGTTCCTCGTAGAGCATTAGGGAAGATGACACCATAAGAGGCTTTTCTAGGGAAGAAACCAGAGGTTGTACATTTCAAGATCTTTGCCAATATAGCTTATTGTCATGTGCTAGATGACAAATGCACCAAGATGGACCAGACTACAAAGAAGGGTTATTTCATTGGATATAATGAAATATCCAAGGCATCAAGATCTACATTCTTGGTAGTAGAAGGATCATCATGAGATGAGATGTAAAATTCCAGAAGGAGGAAATATATAGAAGATCTTGCAAGTTACTAGGAGTTGATCAAAGTGGGCCAAGAAAAGCTCCAAGGATTGAGCAACCATTGCTGGGAAAATAAATCACAAGTACAAATACCATTATGAGCACTAACTCAAGTGCAGGTGGTCCAATGAGTTCATAGTAGATGCAGCAGTAGAGGAAGGATGGGGAGCTTGAAGCTACACCCACCACCAGTGGAAGAAGAAATAGAGAGGTTCTTCAAACATTGAGATATGTGCAAGAGCTTATGGGAGCTCCTAGGGGAAGCACTAAAGAGCGCAGATAGCTAGACAGGTATAAGGCATTGGTGGAAAAGGTCATTGACAAAGAGCCTCCAAACTATCATGAGGTTGCACAAGATCAAGTATGGAAGGATACAATGGTGGAGGATTACAACTCCATTATGATCAATGGTGTATGTGAGTTCATACCAAGACCAGTGGATAGGTTAGTAGTTGGCTCTTAATGGATCTGCAAGATCAAGTATGCTAGAGATGGAATTGTGGAGAAATATAAGGCTAGGTTCGTGGCCAATTGTTAGCCGAAAAAGGAAGGCATAGATTATGAGGATAATTTCACAAAAGTGGCCATATACACTTCTATCATGGTCGGGATATATCTAGTAGTGGAGATGGGATGGTAGATTCACTAGATGGACATAAAGACAACTTTCTTGAATGGGGTGATAGAAGAGGAGTTGCACATTGGAAAACTAGAGGGATTTGAAACACATCGGAGAGATACACATGTTTGCAAGTTGAAAAGGGCACTATATAGACTTAAGTGAGCGTCCAGAGCATGGTATGGCCATATTGAAAACTACTCGTAGACGATGGGTTTTGTGAAGAATGAGGAAGATTATAAACTCTACTATTTGATGGTACGAGGTGTGTCGCTCATTCTCGTAATTTATGTGGATGTTCTATTCTTAACAGGGTCATCAAGGCTCATAGGGGACTGCAAGAGGGACTTGGAAACTGATTGTAAGATGAAGGACTTGGGACTAATGCATTATTTCCTAAGACTAGAGATATGGCAGACATATGGGGAGATCTTCCTTAGACAAGGGAGATACACTATGGAGATCCTAAAGAGGTTATGGGTGTAGGAATTTAGACCCATTTCTACGCCTATAGAAACATCAAAGGATGTAGCAATGGAACCAACCTTATATTGACAACTAATTGGATCTCTCATGTATCTAGTCAACACAAGAGAAAACATTTGTTTCATAGTTGACACTCTCAGTCATTTCATGGTGGATCCAAAGAGAGTACATTAGAAATAGTGATACATGTATTGAGCTATCTATGAGGTACAATCAAGTATGGTATGAGATATACTCAAGGTGATGGTGTCAGTTTCTTGGGATATACAGATGCAGACTCAAAAAATAATTCAGTGGATCAGAAACGCACCTTGGCATGTTGCTTCAATATTGGATCAGGGGTTGTCTCTTTGTGCAACAGGAAGTACAATTTTGTGGCACTGATTTATGTTAAGGTCCAATACATGTCAGCGAGGATGGCCAAATGTGAAGTTATTTGGCTTTGGAAACTACTAGTGGTACTGTTTAGTCAGTGGTTGGATTGACCGTTATCTATTGTGATAATCATAGTTTCATCAAGCTCTATGAAAATACAGTGTTTCATGATAGGTAGAAGGATATCAAAATCATATACCACTTTATAAAATATTGTGTACAACTCTGATCAATTCAGCTATAGTATACTCCCATAGATCAATAGGTTGCAGATATTCTCATGAAGGACTTGGGCAAGGGAAGGTTTGTCTACTTGGGATTGTTAGTTTTGGTAGCTCAGATAGGTGTTCTAGTATCTATTGGTGTCTAAGAGGATAAAGAACATAGGAGGATAATTATCTCCATGACCTAAAAATAATTTTAAGGAAAATTCCTTAATTAGATTAATTAGCTAGTTATTAATTATATTCATAAGTCTAACTTAGGAAAACTAGTTAATTGAATAAGATTCATTGCTCGGTAAATCGATTTTTCCTTAGAGACCAAAACGTCACGAGAAGGGGCTATGATGATCTTAGCCATCAACTATGATTAAATTGTAGTCATTCTTGGTCCAAAGACATATTATCGAAGACAAATTGATGGGTCAATTGGAGACATCATCACAAGGAGTTAAAATTACGCAGTTGTAGTGATAACAAGGGTGAAATTTGAGTGAGGGAGACACTGATAGAAGGGTTTCAACAAAGAAGCTTGGAGAGAAAAATTCCAGATGAATTTTCTCAGTGATTTCCAATTTCCACTGAGAGGAAGGAGGTTGATTTAATCAATAGAATAAGATGTCAAGTTTAGAAATGCGAATAGCCAATTAGACAATGCGAGTGACAAAGAGGCTCATTTTATTTACTAGTTGTTGGAGTTGTCACCTGAAGGCAGTGTGAATTTGTTATATGAGTTGTTGGAGGTTGTTTTTCTTATAGGGTCATTTTCTCATAGGTAGAGCAAATTACTGGAGCGGCTTGTGCATGTTGCAAATCTAGTGTGAGTTGTTAAGTGTGTGAATTGCATAGAGAGGCCAAGTACATCCGCAAATGGATACTTTGTGGTTTCTAGACTGATTTGGTGAAGAGGAAAACATTTTCCATAGATTTTATAGTAAGAGACAATCAAATTGCAATTCTCAATTTTTTTTGAAGATCAATAATAAAACCCTCATCCACAAAACTAGTTTTCCCCACACTGGGGTTTTTATAGGGACAATTTGTCCAAAAATACTAATCTTAATTTTTTTGTCTTTGTATTATTTCTTAGTTACTGTTATACTTTGTGAAAATTGCAGTAGTGATTTATTAATTATTTTTCATGATTAATTTATGAAGATAAATAATATATATAGGTAGAAGAATAAGTTCCACTAACTACAATTAAGGAAATTTTACATGCACCACTTGGATAGGTACCAGGGTGGCAGGTGTACTGGTAACCTAGCTTGAGGGGGAGAATGTGAGATGGTTGATGAATGATTGGGACCAGGTTAATCTCATTGAGTCAAGTTTAAGGGAGGGATTGTTAGGGCGATTCAGGTAAAATTGACTCATTCAAGTTATGAGAGGTTTCTGAGCTCCAATTTCATGACAACCCATGGTATTCATGTTGAATATAGCCTAATTATGCCAGTGGAGATGATCAATGCTCTGGTAGCTGCAATATTTAGTAGAGAACCATCATAGTAGAAGGTTAAGTAAATAAGTTGTAAATATTATAGCTATGGTGGTTAGGTGGCAGAGGTCCTTAGAGAATTTTTGTCTCAAGATATTAGTTCATATCCTTTCAAATGAGTTCTTTCTATAAATCTCATTCCAATCTTTATGGGTTGACACATTTCAAACCACTAAGTGTTGTTCATCATGAGGACTTGGATGATTGTTCTAATCCAACTATGTAATTATATATTATAGAGATGTAAAACATCTAAAATGAGCGTTAAGGTAAAAATAATAAAATATTCAATATGAACATTAAATAAATTGTATAATAATCAAATGACGTTAAATAACTAATAAAAGAATATAAAAGAATTATTTAATTTACCATTAAGTTTATTGAAATATTTTTTATAATAATATGCTATTATTATTTTGAACTTATAACTAAACTAGAGAAGAGTTTCCAAGGATTATTCCCATATTTAATTTAATTATAATGGATAATAAAATAATAAAATATTATTATTCATATTTTTTATTAATAGTAATTCACATAATATTATTGAAGATAATGTTAATAATTATTAATAACAATTATTATAATTATATGAAATATTAATAAAAAGCAGTAAAAAAGGGATACCCACGTAAAGATAAGAAAGGATAAATCAGGATTATTCCCATATTATGGATAATAAAATAATAAATATTATTTATTCATATTTTTTTATTAATAGTAATTTCAAAGAATATTATGAAGATAATGTTAATAATTATTATACAATATTATAATTATATGAATATTAATAAAAAGCAGTAAAAAAAAGATACCAACGTAAAGATAAGAAAGGATAAATCTAACCTTGGAGAGAATAAATAAATATGATATAATAGTAATAATATGATTAATAATAATTATTATTATCAATTAATTATAAATAAGAAAATAAAAATAATTTAAAGAAGAGGGAACCACTAAACTAAGAAAATTAGAAGAAGGAGAATTTAAAATATCAAGAATCAACAAAAAGGAAGGGAGAACAAAATCAAGAAAGAAAAGAGAAGGGGAAAGGAACAAACTTAGGAAAAAAGAGATGAGATATAAAAACTAATAATCTTCCACCCATCATCCTCCTGGAAATGGCATAGTTGGATTGTCTAATGCTATGCTAAATTTTGAATTTGGAGCTCAGAAGCGAATGATATGGTTGTTCAAAGTTGGTTGTATTTAAAAGTCAATATAGTGATTTGGCCACATGGGCCTTGTAGTCCAGTCAACATACAAGTGGCGCCTTATGGAGATATGGTTTCATGGGATAACATCAAGAGAGACTGCATCGGTCCTGCCTGGGACACATAATCCCAACAATTATTTCCTGGGAGTTTTCAGGAATGGCACAAGTCTAAGTCTCGAGGTGACATGTGAGAGGGATGATGTGGCAAGCTTAAGTGGCAGATGAAGAAGTGGTGGATATAAAAGACTTAGTAAAGATGGTGGCCCTATTTTGACATGTAACCTCGATGAATAAATCTCAAGAGTTTGAAAGCGCACCCACATCTAAAGTCTCAAGGACAAGGTTGCCGAGATGAGTTGGGAGATGGGATTAGATGAGTTGGCTCTATGGTGCAACATCAATCCAATGAATAGCTCAAGAGGGATCACGCAGGGGACCCCATGGGAAACATCACCTTAAATATATTTCCCCAAAATCTCCACAGGAGGCTGCATTGAAAAAGTCAAGGGAGATGAACCCAAGAAAGGAGAAATTCTCTATCTATTTCCAAAGATATCACCCATCCTAGAATTTGAAATTTACGCACTGGAAGCCCATTATTTCTTACAAATAAATTCGACAAAAATCATAGGCTTGAGACTCCTTATCTTTGTTCCCTTGACAACATGGAAAAATCACAAGAGGACACATGACATGAGTTGATTGGTTGGAAGAATGCAATGGCAACATGACATGGACCAATCAATGGTTGACACATGGCATGCAAATTTAGAAATTTTGATGGCCAAGTGGGCTTATTTTGGGTGACACCTTAACCAATCATGAGAGGCCACATGGCATGAATGACGCCACCTTTGAAGTATGACCCTTACGTTTTTGAAAGCATATCAATTGTGAAAGTATGGGGAGACAAGCCTAGGGAGATAGAGAATTCACCGACGATTAAAAGAGTAAAGATTGTTTTGGATGAGATGGCATAGGAACAAAGCATACAATAGTGTACATGTACTCCCGAACGACTTCATGTTGGGGTAGGCAAGCAACAGGGCACAGTTGTGTGAAGTAGCAAGGCCACAGAATTCTAGGGATTATTTGATTAGGTGAGTTTGAAAACAGAGGTCCCACTAGGCCACATCAGCCTAGAGATTTCTCCTTAATTTTTTTGTTACGGAATATATTTAAAAACCCAGGTTGACTAGGCACCAAGAAACTGTGGCATACAAGATGGTGAAGAGGTACATCAAAAAAGCAATCTCAACATGGCCCCACAGTACATGTAACCCAAGATTTATGTCCCTAACAATTTTTCAAAGGAGAAAAGTTCGAAAATGTCAAGGTAACAGGATCAGGGAATGAAGAAGTATCATGACAACAAATGTTCTGTCAGTTAACAAAGGGGCTCTCGGGAGTTGGTTTCATGGTGTTTTTGCATTATGCGACCATGGGTCTAAGGGCTTATTGTAGTGAAAGGAGGTGCTAAAGGCTTATTTTAAAGGCACTTAAAAGGGTTGTGGACATATAAAAGTTCATTGGGATGAGTCTAAAAGTGTTGTGGGATAATCACAAAAGGCAATGGATTTTAATGGCTTGAATGGGTAAACAACTACTTTAGAATTGTGTGCTATATTTGGTCATGTTTTCCAAAGTTGACAGTGAACTACACTTGGATAGTGTGGCTTGAACAAATCAACAACATTATGACTGTCCACGGAAAGATTGACGTGCAAAGATGGAAATAAACATTAGAACAAAGAATTGAGATAGTGAGGACCACGATCTACAAAAGAGTGTTAATGGAGATAGTAGGATTTGATGATAGTAACTATAGCTCTTCACATTTAACTATACAAGTGGTAATGAATTTCCTAGCTCAAATAAAACAAGCAATACCTGAGTGTCCCTCATGTCAAAAATAATTAGATGAAAAATAGCTTTGGCTATGATGAAGATCAGACCACAACATAAGTAGCTATGTTGATGTACACCTCAAGCTTTGGGTGATTAAAAAAGTAGTAATGGAAAGCATGCCTAAGTTTGTTGGGTGAGTAAATGATGTTTGAAATGTAACTAGTTTCAGTCTTCATAACTCTTGTTGTAGTTATTTCAATATGTATCTGATGTAACAAACAAAAGAAGAAAAGAAAAATTTATTATTGTAAAAAGAATGGGTTTCATGCTCTTTATTGATGGTCTTCCAAGTAAAAGCATGTTCTCTATGCTTCTGTGGTTTTTTAGGTCATAATATTTATTATCATGAGTCAAAGGAGTCAACATCACGTTTACAAGATCCTTCTGAGAAAAATATATCTTATAAAATAATTTACTTTGAGTCTAGAAATTCCTAGAAACCTCCAAAGTAAAAGTCAGCCCTAGAAGCTTAAAATCGGCCTAAACGATGGAATCTGGCCCCTTAGAAAGGCTATATAAAGGAGCATTTCGACCTCATTTAGCACTCACACATCAAGAATTTTTATATCTCTTGAAAAGGTTTGGTATACAACTAGAATATGTAAGAAAGGTGGAGCGAAGTTTTAGCAGGAAAAATGAAGCAAAGAAATATTGTTTTGGGCTCTATCTCTCTCATGCATGTGAATCTATAGGGTTACTATAGCTAAAAATAAGGTTGAAACTATATGTTTGAGTTGCAGGAGGATGAAGTGTAGTATTAAGTTGTTGGAAGAAGAGATATTTTTTCTTGACTTCATTGACGTTGGGAGGAGTTGTCTTTCTCTAAGAAGTGTCTCTTGAAGAAGCGCAATTAGGGTTTTTGTAGCAGCTACAGGGCTGAATTTGTAGGTGAAAGTTGCAGAACGAAGTTGCAAGACAAAGTTGCAGGGTCAAAGTCATGGTCGAAGTTGCAACTCGAAGCAATTTGATGCATGATTGAGCTGCGATTTTGAAAGGGTTGACTTGGTACTTAGAGGATGACTTATTTTAGGGTTTTGGTCTTTGTTATCTGATTTGAAGAAATTTCTATAATAAGAGGAGTTTTTTTATGGGTTTTCCCCTTGGAGGGGCTTTTCCCTGGTTTAGAGCCTAATTGATGTGTCCTTTACTTATATTGTTTTTTTCCTTGATATTTGTTTCATGAAAATATCTAAATAAAGAACAAAGAAGACTAACTTAGTTCACAAGCAAATATTAAGGTTAGGGAAATTTGATTTAATTAGTTGCCACTTTGAATTTTTCAACATGGTATGAGAGCTAAGGTGAACAAGAAGGAAACTAAAAGGATCATCTTGTGGACACAAAGAAGGATTTGGTTGTAAAGAGGAATTGTTTGTTGAATAAAATAAGTAGAAGGCCTATTGATCTAGAATGAGGGTTTCTACATTATATCAGATCAAGGCTACATCAAACTCTCATCAAAGGAAGGCTTGAGAAGAATACTACAAGAAAAATTCTCTCAAGGAAAGGAGATCTATTTAAAGGCTCATTAAAAGGAATCTTTGAAGGAATCATCAAAAGGATCTTGGTATCATCCATCACTCTTGAAAGATGTTGTTGAAGGAATCCTAGGAACCATCTTTCAAGGACATTATTGAAGTTTCTTCAAAGATATTGAAGGCATAAAGAAAATTTGGAGACTTCATCAAGGAAGATGATAATTATGGTTATCAAGTAAGTATCATATTATTACTCTATGTTTGAATCTACAGTTCATATGGGTTCTTTCTGCAAGGAGAGCAATCAACTCGTTGAAGCATCAAATTTCCTAGCATGGAAGAAAAGGATTGACCTAGCACTTATTGAGCATGAAATAATGGAATATGTAATTGGGGTAATTATTGAACCTAGAAAAGGCAAGACTCAATAACTAGCAAAGTACAAGAAAGGGGAAGTAAGGGCACAAAGTATCATAGTTGAATCCATTAAATATCCTCTTGTTACATTTGTCACAAAATTGAAAACTTCCAAGGTTGTGTATGAAAAGCTAATGAACTTGTACTTTGTAGGTACATTAGGAAAAAATGTCTTTGTGGAATAAATACACAAGATGAATAAATCAAAGGATGACAACATGGCATCATTTCTAATGAGTATCACTCAATTAAGATATCACTTGTAGGTGCTTGGAGAGACAATTTCTAATTTGGAAATGAACTTCTATGTATTAAATGAATTGCCACCAGAATGGAGCCTCTTTGCAACAAGCATCTACTCTAAGAAAGATTCAACTCCTTTTGATGAGTTTTGGTCTCAACGAGTTTGGAAAAATCTAGGATCAAGGTAAAATATGACATTGGATCAGATGAACATTCTCAAGCCTTTCTAGCTTGAGTCAAGAAGTTGAAAAAGGGAAAGTTCGAGAAGTACAAGAAGAAAAATATGTTAAAGGTTCAATGCTTTAAGTTAAATTAATATGGAAACTTTAATATGGACTATCCAATCCAACAAAATAACAAGAGAAAGGAAAGAATCAAGGCTCGCATAGCTGAGGAAACAAGATAACCTGAGAAGAAGCCAAAGAAAGAAGATGTAAAAGATATTTACTATTGAAGAAGGATCATTGTCAGACAAGTTATTTATGAGGATTAATATTTGCTTTAGGATAGCATACATTTTTGTTTACTTTAAAAGGAATCTTGATTTTTTATAACATCGTAGAGAGAAGCATGTGACAGTAGCATATGTAGAGTCTACTTGGTTAAGTTACTTTGTAGAAATAATCTAGTCTTTAAAAGTAGATAGGTAGACCCTTTTGCATATTATTCATTTAGGAATTATCCAACATTATGTTAGAGGTAGTCATCTTGCTAAGGTGGATCATCAAGATCCTACAAAACCATCATTTTCGAGGTTATTAGGATAAGCATTATGACAAGGTTAGTATATATTCCATGTTATGTAGAAGCAATATTATTAAAGGGATGAAAGAATGCAATGGGTCAAGATGAAAGCACATTATAAGACCTATAGCTAGATGATGGAATAAGAGGCATAGGGATACACATCGGAAGTGACTCTTGTATAATATTCATGTTTTTAGAATATTGTAACATGCTTAGTATGATTGTATGATGTTCACAAGAAAGAATTTGATTAAGAATTTATATACAATATGTAAGATAATGATTAACATCTAGTATGATCTCTAGAAGAAAGTTCTGACTTGTTAATCAAGTTCAATACATGGGCACTTTGATGCATGAAGGGAGATTTAAGTGTACATGGTCGATGAGGATGTTCATGATTGAATGAGAAGGTTATCATGATGAGGTAAGTATACTTTTAATTATTGTTGGTTACTAGATTAACATGTTATTTTTCTACTTGGAAGGATGTTGCAGGAATACATGATAACAGTTGAGGCAAGTTCAATTGTATGGATAGAATGTATGAAGAGTTTTGAGGGGATCTCAATATCTGGTACGTGGAAACTATGAAGTCAAGATGTGACCACCTTGGGATTGAAAGGTAGCAGTGCAAGAAGATAACCTAAAGTTCAAAAGGAGATCACTTTGAAATTTGGAAAGGCTAAATATAATTCCTTGATCGATGATGAATATGAAAGTGACGTGCAAGAAAGGTGACCTAGTTCCTGTCACAAAATTCAAGAGTTAAGATGGCTCCATGATACCTTGAAAGGAAGCAATCTAGATATGATGAGATAAATATAAACGAGGGAGCTAAACATCTATGAAGAACTGGTAGCTGGTACTGTTATAAAGGCAAGATATAAGGCTTGTGGTGTTGACTTCCCAAATAGAAAGGAAGTATGGAATCTTCTCTAGTTTTGAGAGGAAGTAAAGGAGTCATTTTAAATAGGAGAAAGGATACATTCCTTGGGAAAAACGGAATAGGTATATTCTCTCTCGTTGAGAGCGAGTGATGTTGGACATCAAATGTGAATTCCCTTCTTCATATGATGAAAAGAGAATGGTGGAGGATTGGATAGGCATCTGTGGTTTCCTTGCGGATATAGAATCCAAGTAAGGAAAGGTACAAACACTCTTTTAGGATAGGACATGTATTCAAGAGAAGAGTGGTAAAAGAAGACCGATATTCTTTGAGGGCTCAGGATCGGAGATCCAAGATAAGAATAGTCCTAAAAGGACATACCTCATGAACATATAGATGGGGTATGTGACTTGTAGAGGTAGTGTGGTTCACACGTAAAGCCTCCCAACATAATGCTATTGAATGAAGTAGATCTTGTCTAGTTAGGCATCAAATATAGTGTTGGTTATAATGACGATTCTTACAGTTGGCTTATCAATCCAACTCTTCTTATGAGAACTCTTAAGTTTGAGAATGATGTTGTATTGGTTGTACAATTATGAATACCTCCCTAGTTAAGAGTGAGTGTTGGAAGTGTAACTAGTTTTTGTCTTCATAATTATTGTTGTACTCATTTCAGTATGTATCTTATGTAAAAAAAAAAAAAGAGAAGAAAGAGTTATTGCAAAGCATGGATTTCATGCTCTTTACTAATGGTATTCTAGGTAAAAGCGTGTTCTTTATGCTTCTAGGGTTTTTTAGGTCATAGGATTTATTTTCATGAGTCAAAGAAGTGAACATCATGTTTATAAGACCCTTCCTAGAAAAATGTATCTTGTAAAATAATTTATTTTGAGTCTAGAAAGTCCTAGAAACCTCCAAAGTACAAGTTGGCCCTAGAAGCTTCAAGTTAGCCTAAAGGAGGGAATTAAATGCCTCATATATCTCTTGAAAAGGTTTGATCTACAACCAGAAGAGGCAAGGAAGGTGAAGCGAAGGTCTAAAAGGAAAAAGGAAGAAAATCCTTCTTGTTTTAGGATTTATCTCTCTCACATGTGTGAAGTTATAACATTACTACAACTACAAATAAGGTTGAAATTGTAGGTCCTAATAGTCGGAAGAAGAAATATTATGTCTTAAATTCATTGACCTTGGGAGGAGTTGTCTTGATCTAAGAAGGAACTCTTGAAGAAGAAAAAATAGGCTTTTTGCAATAGCTACGGGGCCGAATTTGTAGGCCGAAGTTGCAAGACAAATTTTTAGGGTCAAAGTTACAACTAGAAGCAAGTTGATGCAAGACTGAGATGTGATTTTGAAAGGGCTAACTTGGTACTTAGAGGAGGACTTGGTCTAGCGTTTGGGTCTTTGTTGTCTCATTTGAAGCAGATTCTATAAGAAGAGAAGGGTTTTTTTGGGTTTTCCCCTTGGAGATATTTTTCCCTAGATGAGAGCCTAATTTATGTGTCATGTATTACCACTGCTTTTGTTCTTGATATTTATTTGATGAAAATATCTAACTAAAGAAGAAATAAGACTAATTAAGTTCACAAGAAAATATTAGTGTTAAGGAAAACTGATTTAATAAGTTTCCACTTTGAATTTTCCAACAAATGAAGCCGACTCTAATGGTCTTGTTAAGTGAGGACTAAGCTATAGAAGTATGTAGATAGAACCCAACAAGTGATGTTACAGTTATGAGATTAAACAACTCTGTCCCAAGTAGAATGAGAAATGTTGAGAGTACACTCTCGGGTTGTATGTGAATGACAATAGAATGGTCTGCATCGATCATTGTGTACAAAGGAGATAAAAAATAAAAAACACAGAGTTAGACTGCATGGGGGATTGTTCAAGTGTCTTGTGAGATAAGCTCTATGAGTACGAGTTGTTGGGAGAGGCTGAGAGAGACTATGGAATAGCCAAGTTAGAGAACTAAAATGCAGACTATATGAGGGCTAATAGTTTAGTGGAGTATGATGTTGAAGAGTAAGCAAAATGAGCAGAGGGTATAGTGTTGCATGGGATGAGTGAAGTGAAGGTTTCTAAGTATAACACAAAGCTAAAGGGCTTAGGATAGAGGGCTAGGTTGGTGAGCACAAACCAGAAATTAGGCCAAGTGGGTGTCATAACGAAGAGAAATCAAGTTCCTTATTAAGTGTGGTTGGTTGCTACAAAATGAGGAGTTAGATATTCCATCTAGTGGGTGTCCGAGGATAACTTAGATTTCAGTGCCTTCTATAAGTGGGTGCTTTCATATATCCATGAAGTTGGTGCTTAATAGTAAGCTTATTAGGTGTCTACAAATAAAGGAGTTGGGACTTCCTGGTAGTGGCTTCTAACAAACAATTTGAGGAAGTTGGTGCTTCCTATGAGCAGTTGCTCAAGAGAGATGGTGTAATAGAGTAGGAGCTTATATTACATCATAACAAAAAGTACATTGGTAGTTTTCCCTTTTTGGTTTCCATGTTAAGTCTTTTTCTCCATATGTGTATGATGTTCATATTGATGATGTGTGTTTATGTGTTGATTTATATTGTTGCACAAGTTATGATGGTGGTTTATCACATGAATGACTGCCAAAATTAAAAGAAAATATAAATTGGCATTAAAAGTTCAAATTAGCCTTAATACTAGTTAACACACCCCCCCCCCAACCTCTCAGTATTAAAATTGTTTCCAACAATTAGTATCATAACTGGTTCCTTTAGGAACAACTTAACTTCTTGAAGGTAGATCAAGAGGAAACATGTATAATGAAGATTGACTTACATCAGGAGTACCATTTTTAAATGGGTTAGAGTATGTGCTCTGGAAGTTTAGAATGGAAGCCTACGTGATGGCTTTGATTTAGATGTATGGCTCTCTATATTGAATAGAGTAAAGAATGAGAATGATAGTGGAGCAAGAAGGATTATATTGAAGGGACAATCAAATTCAGACTCCAATAAAGTGATCCATTGCAAGTTTTCAAGAGAAATATGGGACAAGCTTCATTGTATATATGGAGGAGACAATCACGAGGCTCAAGAGAAGTTTGAAGAACCTTGTTGCTCCAACAGTGAACCAAACTCTGTAGATTCTACTACTAGATATAAGAGGAAGGGAAGGAGAAAGAGGAAGAAGATATTCCTAAGGAAATATGATCCCAAGTTCAAAGACCCTTCTACCAATATGAAAGTTGTTGCTCATAACTCTAGAGATGATGATGAAGAATCAAAAGAGAGGCTATACTGCTAAGAAGGTAAGTTATTGTTCAGTTATAATTGCAAAGAAATAGGTAATTTATCATCTAGATGTTCATATGACTCCTCTAAGGATAGGGATTGTCACACATCTAGTATTTGTTGTGAAGATAGAACAAATTTTGTATCAATAGATAACGAAGGTGCCTCTAAAGAAGAGGAAAGAACACTCCATAAGAAAATAGGAGAGAAATCCTTTGAGTGTCCATTTGTAAAATATAATGAGGGAATTCTTGGTAGTGACGAAGAAGGAATACTTCTCAAATCTATGGCAGATTCCCTAGATATAGAGAGGGATATAGATCTTTCTTATGATTCTTCTAGCACTTCTCGTAGCGAAGAAAAGAATCTAGATGAGCATATATATATATTGATAAAAAAGTCATATCTAATTTCAAAGAGATCAAGGAGCTATCTCAAGCAAATCTCAAGCAAAAGGAGCAACTACAAAAATATGTGCTTGAGATGATAAGCTTAGAAAAAAATATTGATATAAATTATAAACAAGGAGAGTTTAGTATATTGAATCAGATGTTAGCCAATCAACCTAATGAAAGATAAGGCTGCTGTGAGATACTACAATGTGAAGTAGTCTCATTGAGAAGTGATTTAGAGGAGGCTAATCATCAATTGTCTCAATATGAAAAGATTGGAAAGGGCTCTGTTAACGATGCTAGACCCACCAACATGTAAGGGGATCTCCCCAATAATAAGTCCCAATTAGAGC
The DNA here is from genome assembly GCA_000404065.3 of Pinus taeda. Taxonomy (NCBI): domain Eukaryota; kingdom Viridiplantae; phylum Streptophyta; class Pinopsida; order Pinales; family Pinaceae; genus Pinus; species Pinus taeda. Next base: position 74,462 of record APFE031728885.1, on the reverse strand, counting down.
TTAGACCATTTGGTGTAGGAGTCCCAGTAGTGAGTCATATAGTAATGCCTTGACTGTGATGTTGCAGAGAGGCAAGTAAGATAACTTTGTAAGTAGCAAGGGTGTGACCGCTACAGTGAGTCAAGGAAGGTGCATGAGAGGTTCCAACATAAGTGGGTTGAGATGAGGGTGAAGATGAGTTCTTGGTTCAAAGGGATTAGTCCCAATTCAACTAGGAACACAAAACACACAAGACATACATAGCTTCTGGCGGAGCAGTCCACTCAGATGTGGTAGTCACAACATACACGGTAAGATAACACGTACATCACTCATAGATCAGTTGGAATGAGTGCAACAGTTGTTACAGCAAGGTTCATGTGAAAGGTATGTCTGATGTTCGATAGAGAAGTCGACACAGACAGGACAACATTAACATCATATAAAACACATTTCCATTAATAGATTATGCATTACAACAAATGAATTATTTCAGATTTAGAACACAGGTTAAAGCAACATGCAGTACAAGTGTTAAAGATCAGTCTTACAACAGACACGATACATGTGTGAAAACGTGTTTGCTCTCATTATATAAAGAAGTGTAAGTTCCAATCATACAATACATCCATGTAAACCTGCTAGCCCGAACAGTGTAACGTTACAACCACATTCGCCTGCTCCTCCAAAGAGATGAACTAGCTCCGTGCATTAGAGAATCCAAGGTGCATTACAATACTTTCCAAGCTCTTTCCAAGATAGTCTTATCAGAAACTTGGCTGACCAAAAGCCTATACAATGAGTTATGAGGGACTATATATAGCAAAGGGTGGGGTGACCCTTAACATTCCCTGTTGTGACAATTCAACTACCCTCACGACTCTTCACCTACTCTATGACTGTTACATCCAACTATTGACACTTGACTTACACTTGACATGACTCAACGTTACAATGCACATGTACTCATGTGAGACAACATGGCTTGAGTAAGCCAAGCAAGACATCACTGACACTCGGTCCACTGTGATGAGACCAACTCTTTGACATGCTTGTGATGGTGAAGGTGGTAAGATGATGCCAAGCTTGGTTGTCTGTGATGGTGTGCATGCACCTCATGGTGACATCTTGTTGAAGCAAACTATTGCCTCCGTTGCAACCAGTGCACTAGTTCGGCCCCTTCATCCAACCCGTCCGCTATCATGTGCATGGTCTTCTTGGGTGCAGCTGAACCAACAACACACTGATGCATAGTGTCCATCCTGATCTTCAAGTGTGTGTTGGTGGTCATCTGCATCAACTTGCCGAGGTACATGTTCAACTCCTATTGGAATTTCTTCTTATCTTCACCTTGGTGAGTGTGCTGAATGGGTTGGGTTGCATGCATGTGTACAATATCATGCATGCTGTTGAATCCCTTGCATGCGATAAACAACACTAATCGCCATGTCTGTTTTGTGTCAGCTACTGGGATGAATCTTTAACTTGTACATGTGCAATTCCATTTGTGAGTGCACATTGTGCCCACTATTGTTCCTGATCCTATTGCAACTCATTCATCTATTTGTACAGATTCATGTTCTTCCTTGAGTTGCTACTTAAAAACATGCAACTCCTTCTTTGTTCCATTCTTTGTCTTCACGTGACCTTCATGTCACGTCGTCACCTCATAACTTGAGTCTCCAAAGTTTCTTTCATCATCAATAGATCTACTTGAGCTTGCAACTTTGTTCCGCCTCTGTGTTGTCAACAACCCTCCTCTTGCAATTATTGCATCTAGTATGCTACCTTCAGCTTTTGTTCATGATGTTTCTCACTATGATGTTGTTGTTGTCATATCTTGATGTCCTTGTCTACGAATAGCTTGATGTCTTCATGAGTAGGCAAGCTCATAAACACTTGATCGACTACATCCCCAAGTGTGCTCTGAACGGTTTTTATGACTCTGATCTCTTGGAACCATTGTACCTATGCTACTGAGAGGAAAATGAAAACCTATGATACTTAGAGACATGGCAACACTCATGGAAAGAAACCTGTCAGTCGAAAACTGAAATGAACTTGAGCATTGTCTTGCAACATACCTGTGTGACTGATCATGAAGGTTGCGTAATTTCGACTAGGAGGTTGGGAGACTGAATACCAAGACCATGCAAGGCATAGTCCAAGCTATCATGAGGCTGACTGGTTGTTGGAACTACGCAATGCATAGTCCAACCTGACTGCTGACTACTGGAATTGCACAATGCACAATTTCAGCTAGCAATGACTATAGGCTCAGTGACTGCATTACGCAATTTTCTGGGCCAACAGTCACTGTCCCTCAGGATTGTACAAGGCAGGCCTAGGGAATAGCTACTGGGTGTAAATGCGCATTTCTAGAGAGGAAGGCAGATCCTTCCCTCTCACGATTGCATAATGTTGTCTTGGTGAGGCAAAGTTCGGGCCAGGGCTAGCCAGACTCGCCGACGGGCAACTGAACGTGAATATGAATGCGAATGCATGTTGATACTGAGTGTAAGCATAAGTGAATGATCATGTATGCAAATGTTGAATGACAGATTTAGAAAATGGAACAAAATGCATGTGGGTGAGGCGAGTCGCCGAACCAGCGACCGTTCGTGAAAAACAGTTTCATGCATGCGACAACAGTGAGATGTTGACGAAAAATGCAATGGTGCTAGGAAAAACTAATATACATGTAAACGACAGTAGGCATTCAAAGAAATCAAGAAGATAGTACTCATACAAGAGAAACCACAAAAAGCGACAGAAATGCAACACAAGGCATGGGAAGCAGGCTTACCCCAAAACAGTTGGGCTGAATGTGCCAACTTCTCCTAGATGTGTGGGATGTCAAAGCTACAAGGCTGATGTGAGGAATGAGCTCTGTAGTGTCTGGTTGATGAGTTTCAATAACATCGAGGTTGTGACGCGCATGCCACAAATCTATGGAAGAGACACTTGGTGGGAGGTTTCTGAAATGATCCTTGCATGTAACCTCTAACTACTAAACATAGGTCCCTGAAGAAAGGGATGTCTTTGCATGCTACCTTGATAGAAGTAGCCTATGCATGCAAGTTAATTTTTCTTGGTCCCGAAGGGAACCAATAATCTCAGCTACACATGCAAGAGATTGCTTGATTGCTTGAATGAAATGCACATTTCTGGTTGGGAACTGGGCTGAACGCCCAGGAGATTTGCGCAATTTCTGGGTAGAGAAGTTGACTACCACCTAGATTCGTGCAAATTCTGGGCCGAACATACCTGCTAGGGAAAATTGCGCAATTCCTACTACGAGTGTTGACTGGCAGAATTACGCAATCTTAGAGCCCAACAGGCTGCCAGATAGGATTGTACAATTTCTGGAGGGAAGGCTAGTTGCCCTCCAGAAATGCGCAATTTTTCTTGGGGAAACTACTCAGCATCCAACTGGACCAAGTTCAGTGAATAGCCTGTGAGGGGAATGGATCAAGCTGTGATCGATAGGCTACCTTTGTGCTAGAAAAACACTGAAGCTTGTGAACTTGACGAAGCAAGGCAAGCTACTATGAAGGTTGGAAGGGAGGCTCCAAAATGAAGCTAAGGAAACATTTCAGAGGGCATTGTAGCCACTACAACACTTGGTGACACACTAGTAGAACTCTAACTCTCTGAATGGACCTTGTTCGTGAAAAGCAAGTCTAACACCTCTAGAAGTATTGTTCATTTCTTAGCTCCTCTTGGTTTCCACACTAGCTTGGTTGTAAGATGAAGCATCCACCTAGCTCTTGCTCGATTGGCACACATCCAAGCCAAGGCAACACAATTGTTTCGATTGGGGTTGAGGGTTATATTGGTGCACAAGAAGTATAGTCGTCAGAGTCTTAGTTTCATCTCTGGTGTTGCTCCGCTGCCAGCAGGCCTCAATAGTACCCCGATGGAGTCACATAGGAACAAAAGCATGGCTCCACTACTAGCGATCCTAGTAAGTACCCTAGAAAATTTACTTGCATCACCTCTCTGCGTAGGAAGACATTCTCTTCCTTCACCTTATTCATTTCTCATTTTTTCAAACTTTTTCCATTTTTTCATTTTTGTAACTGTACATAGCACTTATTTATTTCAGAGGCGGAAGAGGGATCCTAACTTATTGACAGCAGAAGAGGTTGTTCCAACAGTGAAGTAGTTTATTATACCTCTAACATGCTTGTTAAGGTTTTCCCCCTCACCTTACTATAATTTACTAAGTTGACAAGGGTTAACCCAAAAACAACTGAATGGAGTAGGTGACACTAGTTAGCACACAAGCATTGTGTTTTCACCAAGGTTCACTTCTAACAATATGTGTTTTCCATTAATGTATCATGGACTGAAAGTAATAATTTATTCATACAGAGGATGGATGATAGATAACCAAGTAGTGATAAGAACACAAGGCCTCTGGTACTTTACCCATCTTGCTTCAAGAGTCATACATGGTTTCATGCGAAACTATCCTATGAAATGAAACAAGCAAACTAACTGTTACAGATCCATTTGGGTACATCACTCCCATAATTCAGATCAGTACCATTGGGGCTCATCAAACTGTAATTCAGTTGCTACATGCCCTAGACAAGTCAACACTTTGAATGCCTCCTTCCCTGAGAGTTTCTTGGCCTGAATCCCTCTAGAAATGCTTCCATGAGGGACCAACGCAGACTTGGTCAAGGGTAAGTGTGCTTCAGTGTAGGTAGGCCCATGTGAGGGTGATTTCTAGAGCACTTAGGCCCACTTTGACCTGCACTGGGCAAGTTTGAGTGAAATCATCATACGGTTCTGGGAATATTATTAACTTCTGGAGCCATCTAGAAGATTCCCACACTTATCATCTCCTATGAGCTCGAAATTGGATAGGGAATGAGTTACGTAACCTCCTATCCTCTTATCCCTTCCTCCATGGAAACTAACTGTAAGTTTGGAAGGCCATCCATTACCCTCATTTATGACCAAACCTCATCCATTTGCCTATAAATTGAGAACTCATCTAAGTGATCAGGAGCTAGGCTTTGAGAATTTGTAAGGAGATATTGTTGGTGTTAGGATTGAGATTATAAGTAAGTATTTTTATGCTACCGGAGTGTTGTGCTATTGATGTGATGTTGGTTGGAACCCAAGTTGGAAGACTGACAATGGATCAGACTTCATGGTTGTAATTCTTCCTTCTACTTAATAAAATATTTTACACCTTTTTCCATATGCTTATCTTGATATATGACGTTTATATGTGTAATGTATCTGATTCCATTTACTTATAGTCGATAGATCTCTTGCTTTGATTGGTTATTTGTCTTTTGTTTATGCTTGCAGGTACTTTTTGAGCGAGTTAAGTTCGAAGAGGATCGATGGGATCCATACAAAGGAGACAAAAGGAAAGTGAAAGAACAAGTACATCCTTTGTTTCCCTCGTCTTATTTATCGTCTATAGAGAAAGGATAAGCACTTTAAATCTATTGTTCTAGGTATAGCTACCTACCTAGGGAATTAGTATTTATCCATAGATGCAAAATTCCACATAAAAAATTGGCGACTCCACTGTGGAACAATTTTTGTTCCTGGTAGTTTATCCTCATCATAGTACACCCTAGTAGAGTTTACTTGCCTTCATTGATCTTATTTCACCCTTTTTGAAGTGTTTTGGTCAAAACATTGTTCTTGAATGTTTCTTAATTTGGCTCTCTGGCGCCAGCGCAGGCTTGGTTAGGGGATAGTGCTCTGCAAAGCACCCTTGAGTGAGAGAAAATGCTCTGCAATGCAGTTACTCCCACTCTGAAGAGAATTGATCCTCCTTAAGTCAAAAAACCCACCTTTGACTTGGTTTTTTCCAAATTTGCTTCTAAAGTTCTTTGTTGAAAGATCAATGATTGTTATGGTTTTGAAATCAATTTGTATTTCCTCTTATAGCCCTACTTTGACCTTGATTGTTTAATGTTTCTTGTAAGATTTCTTTATCATTATCAATTCATTGTCGAAGTTATTTTACAGTCAATTAGTATTTTCTGAAAAGAAAGTGTCGTAAAGTCTTCATTTCTTTGAAAAGGAATTGTCGTAAAGTCTTTGTTTCTTGCAAAAGATTAATTTATTGTATGTGCATTAGTTTCCTTTTGTTCATGACAACATTAAGGGAATTGAAAAGAAGAACTTGCATTGTGCATTAAGAGAATTTATGTGTGCTCATAGGAATAGTTAGGGAAATTGCATTAGGTGTGTTCTTTGTTCTTTGATTACAAGAATATGATTTCTCTATCCCTACTAGCTAAGGTTTTCATTGACAAAATTGAATGAAAAGAATTCTTATCATATTATTTGCATTCTAGGAATTTCAAATACATCACGTGGTGAACCTTGAAAGGAAAATTCTTAAGAAGATCAACTTAAAAGTTATCTCAATTAACCTAATGGAGCATTGTAACTTAACGCATAACATTTAGAGGTATAGGCTAGAGACGTGTTACGACGTCGTAAAATATAGCAGTTGTTGTTAACTGTCTGTGATACATTCCTAGTGTGATACCTCATTCCACGTACATAAGTATATTGTAGCTCATCCACGTAGCTTCGGGTATATAGGGTAGTGTTATAGTATGAAAAGTATAAAGGAATGCTCTCACTGTGTAGTTTTGCATTAGATAGTGCTAACATGGATTGGGCCTCCATGTACTTTCGGGTATATACGGGAGGACTACATTAGGTTGCTATCCATCGCCTTGTACACTGTGATACAATGAACACAACATTCAGGGAGATTGTTTGCATGTATGTTAAGTCCTTGGTTTATTGAGGCAGTATATTGCAGTTCACAGTTGCTTGGTAATCCTTTTGCCTAGATTATCCATCTTTTGTTTTGTTATGTTATTTTGATTAAAATAAAATTAATTAACCATGGATAAAATCCTCCACACTCACTCCTTAGTTGATCTTAGGTTGAGACATATGGCACAAATTCGGAGTCCACCGATCAAGGAATTCCTTTTGATGGGAATCCTAGTCCTTTTCCTCCTTTTGGAAATATTGGTGCTCCTTATATGGCGACATTGTCCCTTCCAAGATTTACCATTGTCTTGCTAGTATGGTTGTTTTCAACCTCCTTGGTTCAAAATGTCATGATTTCTCCGAAATCAAGTACTCCTCCAAGTGGAAAAAATCAACCTCCAGTTGATCCTAAAGTTGACCCTTTGCCTTCTTCCTTAGTTTTTTCTTCCTCCCCTTCTTCCTCTTCGCCTAGTGAAAGTATTGACACTAGTAAACAGGTGGCTAAGAAGAAGAAGAAGAAGAAGAAAATTCAACAAGGGGGAAACCAAGAAACCATTGCTTTGAATGCAACTTTTGATGAGAAACTATCTAATAAGCCTCACAAAGTTTGATATCCATACAAAATTTCTACTGGAGACCATCTTCTTCGAAATTGTCTTGATATTCCTTAAATCTTAGAAGAATGGTCTTCTCATTCACATCATCATGTGTCATCAACTTCTGGACCTCATGCTGGTGACAAACCATCAACTAGTGGTAGTAAAGTTCATGGAAATAAGGGTAAAGTTAAGTTTCCATGCAGGTTATGCGAAGGGAATCATCCCATTCACCTTTGTCCCTATCTGGATGAAGCCCAAAAAGTGTTGGATAATCATCCTGCTTCACCGCATTGATTTCAATCTGGTTATAGGAGACTCTCCCTTAATCCTTCACTAGTTGATAAAGTTACTGACCCAAATCAACCAGTGGTCAAACCCACTCTCTCTGAATGTGAATCCCATGGGTCTATACCTGACCCATCATAGGTCGAGGTAATAGTTGACCCAATTTCACCTTCATTTAATCATACCTTTCCCACAGAGAGTGAGTATGATACCACTCAGGTTCTTTTCATTTCTTCAGATTCCAATGATCTTGGATGCAACCCTCCTATTCCATCAAGACAGGAGGAAAATCCTCCCATTCTCATAACTCAAGGGGGTAATTCTCCAGTTCTTATGGTACCCCCTCCAAGTAGTCTAGTCACTTCCTTTGATTGGAATCGACTGGCAAGATTTCGTCTTCCTTCTTATGTGCCTTTCCATATCATAGTAAAAGTTTGTAATATGATTGTACCTAGCACTATTATAGATGAAGGTGCATCTATGCGTATCCTTTCCTCTACTGCTTGGCAAGCGCTTGGTTCACTGCCACTTGTGCCTGTTACCCAAAATCTGTTGGCTTTTAAAAAAGGAACCAGTCAACCATTAGGGATCCTTCCTCAATTGCCTATTATTTGGGAGGAAAAATTGTTTACCTCAATGTGATGGTATTCCCAAGCCCTTTAGATTACAATTTACTTCTTGTGCACGACTATGTTTATGACATGGGAGCTATTGCTTCAACACTCTTTCGAGTGATGGGTTTCCTGAATGAAGGCAAAATTATCACCATTGACCAACTTTCATTTCCAAATCCAAATATGGCTTCTAATCAACCATCTTCCCTAAATGGTTCTTTTGTCCCAATGGTATATTCCCCTCCACAAGTCAATTATGTGGCAACCTGTTCCATGCCTACATCAACTGATGATCAATTCAGTAATGTTGTACATTATGTGCTGGGGGCATTAGAACTAGATCTCTCTAATGGATTCCTCGCTACGTATCCCTTCCAGAGCATTATTCTCCCATTTGATGAGAACCTCTTGGAAGTCGTGACCTCTTATGGGTTGTGAACAAGGAATCATGAGGATAGTTCATGGTCTTGTGTCAACCTCGTTAAAAAAATGAAACAAAGGGTATGATCATAGTTCCTTGTCTTGTGTCAAGCTCGTTAAAAATAAAACAAGGAATATGAGGATAGTTATTTTATTGTGTCAACTTCATTAAAAAAATGAAATAGGGTCCAAAGCATAGTTCCTTGTCTTGTGTCAATCTCATTAAAAATGACACAAGGAATTTGAGCACAGTTCCTTGTCTTGTGTCAAGCTCATTAAAAAATGAAACAAGGTCCCTTGGAGAAAAGTTCCAATTCGAGTCTTTGATTAGATCTTATAAAATCCCAGTCAAGTCTTTCACTTGATATCATAAATGAACCTTCATTCCATCCACCTGATAGCCACAAGTAGTCTACTTAGGTGAATGTAATGAAGCTTGCGGGGCATACACCTAGAATCAAGTCATCATGCTAGGGGCATGTAAACCAATCGCAAGCATAATTTTCCTTTCAAGCTTGTGTAAACATGAAACTAAATCCAAGCATAGTTCCCTATGGTTCAAGCTTGTGTAAAAATGAACCCATCACCATTTTAACCGTCGTGATTTCCATTTTATCAACCTTTTCTGTCAGGCGGGCCTTGGTTCTTCTCCTTCCATCGTCATTATCTGCTTGGCCAATCATACACTTTCACTTGGTTGTTTAATTCTTTTTTAGAAACAGTTGCAATGAGTGGTATTATTAGCCAACCCCTCCACATAAATCAACATGTTTTGAGAAGTTCCAACTTCACTAGAACTAGTTGCTATCCTAGACACCACGCGTTCCTCTAAGTGGAGTCCTCTTTAAGATCTTTTTAGACTCTCGAAATATGAAAATATTGTCGAGTACTTGTCCTTTTCACCTTGTTCACGGATTGGAAATGACATCTACTCAGTATAAGTTTAGCCCTTTTTTGGGCTGAGATAGATTATTTACAAAAAAGGAATACATTGACCGAACATGGTCAATAGGTTCTCTCTTGTATTGTTTTACACTTTTTCGAACTTGAGAGACAAATATACAAAAAAGAACTTGTGAAGTTTTCCTTTTTTCCTTTTTCAAACTCTCTAAACATGAAAAGGACTGAGTTATCATTGTCGTTAGACTCGTTAAAACATCAAATAGTGACAAACTTGTCCATCATGACAAGATCGAGTTTCACCTTTGCTAGACTCGTTAAAACATCACATAGTGATGGATTCACCCTAAGGGTGGAATTATACAACAAGCATATGTTATCCTCCTCAAGCTTGATAAAAATAAAGAGGTATTGGTTAGCAATGACTGGGGAAAATGGGAAAATGGGAAAATGGGTAAACCACTTTATTGCAGCAGGTCACTCTTGAACATGACACTTTCACTTCATCACTATGACTATTTGGGTTGGGTTATCTACTTGATGGTCATCATACCTTGGTTTATCATACCATCCATTAACTTTTTTTTGGTTCAATGTTACCAATCCATCCAGTGTCGTCGACATGTTCAAAAGAAGTCATTGAGTTAAAATTCATCCTTTGCAATACTCATAAACCTTCATTTTCATGACCGCCATTCCTAGACCTTGTGTCGTCAATGAAATTTCGTCTCCAAAATCATTACACCCGCTTCGTGTCGTTCATGTGGGATACATCAAGGCCCTCCTACGACGAGTCACTTCTTTTCAACATCAACACATTATCCAAGAATTTGACTTAGAAACACCCCTTCAATACCTTGAGACTTTCATACATCAATGGCTAGTTTCTCGCTTCCAGCAATAGGTTGACATCACTGGCCTTCGACCGAAAGACTTTGTATGGTGTTCGACATCAAAAAATCCATTCACACCATGTAGAATGTACTGTAATACCTTGAGGATCATTATCATTATTGGTGATTTCTCTCGCATCTGTTAATGACTTACATCATTGGTTGGTAATCAAACGGTGTCTTCCCATGTTCGACTTTAGATCACATATTCATTAAAATCGTACTTGAGCGAACATTTGAATGAGATAGAAGAGCCCAGATCTAGTTTCATTCATCTGAGCTGCGATTTCAGGAAATGTACCAAATCATCCGTACAATGTCTTTACATTGATGGTCATCCTATCATGGGTCTATATCTATAGATTATTGTCTATGTACTTGTAATGAAAGTTTATATGCTGAGCATGGGTATGCATGCAGGTCACCATCCACTTCGGAACCTCCTATCACTTCGTAAAGCGTACCACTTGACATCATTATTTTCGACTTCATGCTTTAGGGGTAGTTGTTATAGATCCATTTGGGCACATCACTCCCATCATTTAGATCGGTACCATTAGGGCTCATCAAACCCTAATTCAATTGCTACATGCCCTAGACAAGTCAACACTTTGAATTCCTCCTTCCCTGAGATTTTCTTGGCCTGAATCCCTCCAGAAATGCTTCCTTGAGGGACCAGTGCAACCTTGGTTAGGGGTAAGTGCACTTCAATGCAGGTAGGCCCATGTCAAGGTGCTTTCTAGAGCACTTAGGCCCACTTTGACCTACTCTGGGTGAGTTTGAGTGAAATCATCATAAGGTTTTGGGAATATTCTTATCCTCTTGAGCCATCTACAAGATTCCCACACTTATCATCTCCTATGAGTTCGAAATTGGATAAGGAATGAGTTAAGTAACCTCCTATCCTCTCATCCCTTCCTCCATGGAAACTAACTCTAAGTTTGGAAGGCCATTCAATGCCCTCATTTATGACCAAACCTCCTCCATTTGCCTATAAATTGAGCACTCATCTAAGTGATTAGGGGCTGGAATTTGAGAATTTGTAAGGAGATATTGTTGGTGTGAGGATTGAGATTATAAGCAAGTATTGTTATGCTGTTGGAGTGTTGTGCTATTGATGTGATGTTGGTTGGAACCCAAGCTAGAAGAGTGACAATGGATCGGACTTCATGGTTGTAATTCTTCCTTCTACTTAATAAAGTTGTTTACACCTTTTTCCATATGCTTATCTTGATACATGATGTTTATATGTGTGAATGTATCTTATTCCATTTACTTATAGTCAATAGATATCTTGCTTTGATTGGTTCTCTATATTTTGTTTATGCTTGCGGGTACTTTTTGAGCGAGTTAAGTTCGAAGAGGAGTGATGGGATCCATACAAAGGAGAAAAATGGAAAGTGAAAGAAAAAGTAGGTCCTTTGTTTCCCTCATATTATTTATTGTCTATAGAAAAAGGATAAGCACTTTAAATCTGTTTTTCTAGGTATAGCTACCTACCTAGGAAATTAGTGTTTATCTATAGATCCAAAATTCCACATAACACTAAAAAAAAAAAAGCAAAGCAAGAGTGGAAGAAAAAGTGAAAGTAAAGCAAGTAAGTAAACAAGAAAGAAGACAGACAAACATGCAAAGCAAGTAAGTAGACAAGCATGCAGGCAAACAACTCAAAAAGAAAACACTACTCCTACTCCTAAGCTAACAGTGCATGGATCATCTTACATGATGTGATACTTCCAATGCAGCCATCGGTGCATTGGTTGACCCATGTTGGTGAAGGCATGGTTCGCGAACAAGACAACTGTGCGAACCAGCAAACAAGAAAGATATAACAGTGAAGAATAACACACTTCGAGCTTAAAAGAGACCACAGAACAAAGATGAGTGAAAGTGCATGACATGCATTCTGTGGTGCTACCATGATTTTGTGCTAGACCACGTGTATATTTTGAGTGTATGCATTATCTTGACTGTGACATGCGAGAAAACGTGAGAAAGGTAGACCACTTGTGTTGTGCATGAGTGCTTGTTGTGTAAGATTTCTCCAATGCGTGAGCAGTGCGATCGTGTAGTCTGAGTGGAGGAAGAGAAATTTGGGTGTTTGGTTGATCTTCAATGCAAATCAGAGAGTGATGAAGAGCCTTGAGTGTTTCAACAACTTCTTGACCGGAAGCGAAACCAACCTTAGGATAGTGAGGGCTTGACATAACCATTAGCTTGGGCTGAAGTGCCTCGACAATCTGGGGGGTTTTGGCCTCATGGACGGATAGATAATCGTAGACCACTGTCTTAGATAGATTTAAAACAGTTGAATCAACATTATGATGAGATCAGGAAGTGAATATATCATGACAAACAAGATCATGAAATTCGCGATGTTCATCAGCATCCTCATGATTTGATGAATCGGGTAGAGAGGTAGATGAGAAGAAAATATGTTCACATTCTGTGTTTTCAAGAAAGATAAATGACAGATTGGATGAACGTTCCCAGGAAGATGTGTCCTCTTCACACTATAATGATAAACTGACATCCAAGGTGTCCTGTGAATGATCGGAAGTAGAAGCATCCGGAAATTGGTTTTCACAGGGGAAATCAGAAGTGGCAGAATCACAAGGGATGTCAGGATGAAGCAAATGAGGCATGGCTCGAAGGGAGTCATCCTTCACCATGGGCTCATATTTAGATTCCTGCACACACTCATCATGAATGATGGCGTAGGTTGGCTACATAACACCAGCTCCGTCGAAAACTTGATCCTCGTTCGCAACAGGTGAGGAGTCTGGAATGGGAGTACACAAGACAATACAATCTAGAGGATCAACAAAATGCGAGGATGAAGGTCAAGGGAAAGAGTCCACGTGACAACCAACAGGCTTTCAAGTTAAATCTACACAAATCTCAAGAGTAGGTGGGGAGGGAGGATGTGACAGTTCAACCGAGGTGTGTGCATGATCTCCCACATCACTCCACAGTGGTGGAGCTCTCTGATGAGGTGAAAGTGGACAGTCACTTGTGACAACAACTGTGCCTACCTATGATTGTGCAGCTCCATCACCGAAGTGTGTTGAGCAGGGTTCGGCTACATGAAGAAGATACTCAAATCTTCCATCAAGAAATTCCCAATCAATATCATCTTCCAGGAATCAGTATGCAAGATTATAAAAGCACGTGTAAAATTGTTCAATGGATTCATCGGGTGCTTTTTGTAATTTCAGAATTTCTCTTTTGAGTGCTTGATGGTCGAAGTGATTGAAAGCATGGTCTATCTCTACAACCAGATGATAAAGAGAATGAATGGATTTTTCAGGTAGTGTGGCGCACTAGTGCATTGGGTGACCTCGAAGCATGTATATGAACAACGCGTAGCTCATGTATTCTTCAAAGAATCCATGTCTTTCACATGAGCCTACAATGCCAACCGCGTGCCTTACCAAGGCTATGTAGCCTCCACCATCAAATGTCTTATGAGAAAAGTTATCCAAGAGCCTTTTTAGGATGATGAAATCATTTCCATAAGACATACATTCCAGAAGAGCAGCTCGGTAGTGAGTCATGATAGATGTGTAGAGATTCAAAACAGATGTGAGGACTCAGCTTGTCATTTGGCCATCCTTCTAATGCCAAATGTTGATGGTGTTGGACCCACCAACATGTAAGGGGATATCCATTGTAAGAAGTCCTAATTAGACCTCAGACCATTTGGTGTAGGAGTCCCAGCAGTGTGTCATATAGTAATGCCTTGACCGTGATGTTGCATAGAGGCAAGTAAGATAACTTTGTCAGTAGCAAGGGTGTGACCACTGCAGTGAGTCAAGGAAGGTGCATGAGAAGTTCCAACATAGGTAGGTCGATATGAGGGTGAAGGTGAGTTCCAGGTTGAATGGGATCAGTCCCAACTCGGCTAGGAACACACAACACACAGGACATACATAGCTTCCAGCAAAGTAATCCACTCGGATGCAGTAATCACAACATACAAGGTAAGATAACACGTACATCACTCACATATCAATCCAAACAAGTGCAATGGTTGTTACAACAAGGTTCATGTAAAAGGTCTGTCTGATGTCCGGCAGAGTAGTCGACGCGAGCGGGACAACATTAACAGCATATACAACACATTGCCATTAATAGATTATGGATTACAACAAATGAATCAATTCAGATGTAGAACATAGGTTAAATAAACATGCATTACAAGTGTCAAAGATCAATCTTACAACAGATACGATACATGTGTAAAAACATGTTGGCTCTTATTATATAAAGAAGTGTAAGTTACAATCATACAATACATCCATGTAAACTCGATAGCCCCAACAATGGAACATTACAGCCACATCCACCTGTTCCTCCAAAGAGATGAACTAGCTCCGCGCAGTGGAGAAGCCAAGGCGTATTACAATACTATCCAAGCTCTTTCCAATATAGTCTATCAGAAGCTTGGCTGACCAAAAGCCTATACAATGAGTTATGAGGGACTATTTATACCAAAGGGCAGGGTGACCCTTGACATTCATGTTATAGACATTTTTGGGCACTGCACCCCAATGATAAATGTCCATAAACTAAGGACTCCTAAGTCCCTAAAAGTGTTGCTTCACTACCTAAAGGAACAAGGTCAGCTGATTACATCATCTCCCAGAAGTTCTCCACTAAACACTGCTCAGAAATGGTCAAAACTGGACCATACTGAATACCCAGTGCAGAGGGTGCGATGCATATCACCTTCCTAGTGTAAAGGGTGCGATGCATAATGAATGGCCCCTCTGTAAGGTGTGATGGGCGATAATGGACAAATGGCAGAGACAATTTGCGAGGTGGAAGATCATGGAATCTTCCAAAAACTTCCCCTCTGACACTTGCCTCTCTGTTTTCGACCAGGGTTGAGTAAGAGATCATCAGTCTCCAAGTGGAATCAAGAACTATTAGAGAGAGGACACTAACCAAAACCCCAGAAGATGACTCACCCCCTACAATCATCTATATACGGATCCCTCATCACAAAGATCTAGAGGCTGGAATCTTGTATCTTGTAGAGAAGTTCTGTTGGTTTTCTGGTGAAACTTCATAGTGTTGGGTGATCTAAGCTTTACTTGAGGTGAAGAAGGGCTTCCTTGCTGGAGGATGATGCTGGGTCAGAACTATTGGTTGTAATGCTCTTGCTATTCTTGATATTAATAAAGCTATTCAAGTTTTCCTCCATATTCTTGTATGTTTGATTGTATATGCATTTGTATGGTTAATACATATCTGGTCCTGTGTT